>JAVFBX010058463.1:0-17107 GCA_034783855.1 Mopalia kennerleyi | reverse complement strand
GCCAGCGCTCTAACCGACCAAGCCACAATGTCTCACGGCAGAACGGAGGTATCTGGCTAGCAGGGCCAGCGCTCTAACCGACCGAGTCACAGCGTCTCACGGCAGAACGGAGGTCTCTGGCTAGCAGGGCCAGCGCTCTAACCGACCAAGCCACAATGTCTCACGGCAGAACGGAGGTATCTGGCTAGCAGGGCCAGCGCTCTAATCGTCTGAGCTACAGCGTCTCATGACAGAACGGTGGTATCTGGCTAGCAGAGCCGGCGTTCTAATCGTCTGAGTTACAGAGGTTAACGGCATGTTATTGGTAGCAACAGTTAAAGCGGGAGATTCACCCATCGTTTTTGCTTGAACAATTTATTCGTATTTAATAGCCAAGCTTACACCCGTATCTGAATGTTAACAATAGACTCCACCTATTCAAATAATGTAATTTTGACACATTGCGGACGGGGAAAGTACCAAAGGTTCAATAAATAATCCTGTTCTAGATGCTTGATATATACTGAACACATATTAACACTGTCGTACAGTTCAAAGCCAGCGAAAGATTACAGAATCAAATGGCTCTGTGTACTAAAATATAATTTATTGTTAATTTTTTTTTATTTAACGCGATAGATTAGACATACATGTATTCAGAACCATTATACAAATCATTGCGAATAAATTTATACACTCCGCCTGATGTCAGACAACCACGAAGTTTGGCTGTTTTTATCCAATGTCAAATTACACTTGGTCCCTTTGAGATGAAAGCGTTTATCGATAATACTGAGAAGATGTGACATGCTATTGAACAGTTACTTCGTTTACTTTGCAAGGCTCACACGTGGGTTTTATTGGATCAATTTAAAACACTAACTCTTGAGCTACTCCAGGCAAACATTTACTTTAAGAGGTTTCGGTTCTCATGAGACCGTATAATGTACTTCTGACTTCTCAATGCCACTTACTGCAGTGGGCTTCGCGTTGTCTGTGGCATAAAAGCTAAATGGGCAACAACAACAAACCCAAAATGATCTGTTGATCAGTATTTGGGTTTGCATATTGTCTTAATCCTGTCCTGTCATTATTTGTTTTAAACCATTTCCTTCACCAATTAGGCTGGCGCACCGTCATGTGAGATTTCTTTGTTTATTTTACTAGAGTCTAACGTCGCACTCAATGACATTCCACTTATTTGACGATGGATTGCCCGTTTCCCATTGTTTCTGCCTTCACACTTCTGCCGAGACAAAATCTCATAAAAACCCTCTGCGATTTTCGGAGACACATCGTGCATGTGACTTACTCATCTAACTGTGGAAGACATACAGACTCAAATTTGTGCTGTTCGAAGTAGGATTATTACGTCGCTACTCTAACCACTAAACCATGGCTGCAGGTACCCGACATTTGAGTGTAATAACCTCTGCTGCGGACCGCTATTCGTTAATCAAAATAAAACGAATAAAAAATTCAAACTAAAACAATTTTGAGCACAACAACAACTTAGCCACAAAGAGACCGAGGGCATACCGAAAGTAAAAATACATATTTCCACAAATTTATATAACAAATTATACTTTACGATCCAACAATATATCTACACGTTCCCAGGTGACAATATCAATAAATTATATTCAATTTATAATATGTTTTTTGTTTGGCATTGTTGTGTTTACCTCCGGAGAGATAACAGTTTTTAGATAAGGTGTAAAAAAAAACAGAAAAATATCTTGTTCATCAAATAAACGATAACAACAAAAAATAAAACCTCCATTACTTGTAAAATAGTTTTTATAAGACAAAATTCTTCTGAATAATAGATGTTCCGGATGCCGATGGATCTGACGAATATCACGTAGTATTTTAAAGCCTTAATATTTGATGATCGGTGTTGTATCTATTCCCATCCGTACTTCATTTTCCATACACCTGACGGCCCTCATGCTGTCATTCAGATGTGACCTGTTTGCTTCTTTTCTCCAATGGCTGACGTTGATATCACCAAACATGGGTATAATGTTTGCATATCGAAAAGGCAGCAAATTATTTAACATTTTATTTGTTTTTTTTTAAAATGCGTCCACACAAAAGCAATCCTACACTATAAAGTATTTTGATCGGTGGATAACTACTGTTACTCCAGTGCTTAAAGTAGTGACCTTAGACAGGGTCGCGGCTAAATGTAGTGACTTAAGACAGTGGACCGCGGCTAAATAAAGTGACCTAAGACAGAGGGCCGCAGCTAAATGTAGTGACCTGAGACAGAGAGCCGCGGCTAAAAGAGCGCTCTGCATTGTTCAGAGCTGCTCAGATTTCAGGACCCAATAACCCAAGGATAACTAATGACTCTTTATTATTATACACAATCTTACACATACATCAATCATAACAGATTTAAAACAAGTGGATTGAACTGTAATTGTAATGTAGTTATTTATGTGCAGGTAGATGCGAATATGTTTCTGCCTACTACATCAACCCATGGCACACTATGCACAATTTTACCAGATGAATGTGAACGTTAGCCAAGTAAATGTTTTGCTTTGTAGAAAATCCTTGGTAGAAATCTCAAAAGGATCACCTGTCGATTCGACCGATCACGAACTCAAATTGAGACGTGAATAATTTACATCATTTCGATACTCAATTACAAGAACACGAAGACATAAACAGGACTGTTGCATGAACGGAATAAATTCAATTGAGACAAACTTTCAACAAAAGAAAGGGAAATGCTCAAGGCGGTAAATGACATGTGATTGGTCAATGGAAATGCTCAAGGCGGTAAATGACATGTGATTGGTCAATGGAAATGATCAAGGCGGTAAATGACATGTGATTGGTCAATGGAAATGCTCAAGGCGGTAAATGACATTTGATTGGTCAATGGAAATGCTTAAGGCGGTAAATGACATGTGATTGGTCAATGGAAATGCTCAAGGCGGTAAATGACATGTGATTGGTCAATTCACTTTGTCTTTGTCTAGACAAAGATATTTCACTCATATAACGACTTGGTAGTGCCGGTGCTAGGTGGAAACCCGAATGGAAACCTCTTCCAAACTATGAAGAGTTACTCTTCATAGGTTACTTTAAGGTTACTTGAAAACTTTTCTTTTAAAACCTTTGGTCGCAATGCAACCCGAAACCGTTACCGGGTTAATTTGCCTAAAGCCGGACGACACGTGGACGCCTATATATAAAACGTTATTCTGTAGGGACATGCGGCTTTGCACACAATGGTAAGATCACTCTACGATGAGACCAAGGCAAACTTGCAAGGAATTTCATCATTCTTTTACCGCAAAATAAAAGAAACCCAGTCAATAATCACTTTTGAACAAACACAAAAATCAGTGCTGACAGGGTCGAATAGTGTGTACCCATGATGCACACAATATATCATGCACATTTATTATCACACGTTTTCATTAAGAGGTTTTTGCGAGATATTATTATTTGGATTGAAGCCAATATCCTGTCTTTAAGCCCAATTAACATGATGCGATTTGAAGCAAGAATTTTAAAATGTGATTCCAGTCATTTTTGGCGATTCTTTTGGGTCTGGAAAACTATCATCCTTTTTAAACCTCATATTATAATCTCATAAAATAGTTCCTACAAATGGCGCATTGACAATGGGACATTGTCGACAATAATAGGCTGGCTCATTTAAGGTGCATTCTCACGGTACAATTTGTCGTTATAACTAAAGGTGATTCATTTTATTTGCGGCATTTTGATTGGTCTAGAAGTGCGTTGGAAACCATCGACCAATCAAACCTCCGCGAATAAGTGGAATTTCCTGAACTCGTTACTACAAATCGTATCGCGAGGACCCCCCCTTCAAACAATGTTTTTGCTACCACAGATAAGTGTTTGTCATTGATCTTTAAAACATGTGTCTAAACATGTCAATACTAACAAGATTACTAGCTGTACATATATTTAAACTCTTATGCCCATATCATCTATCGCTCACTATTTGACTTGTTATTAACCATTGATTATTAAGTTATTTGATTGATTGAGTGATTGATTAATGTTTTCCACCGTGCTCAAGGGCTCAAGACAGTTGCGTGTCCTTACAGTTATTGACACTGACACAACCATACAATCTGAAGTGGTCTGTTATTTCGGAAAATAAATCTTCCTTCTGTGCTAAGAAAATGCAGCATGGCCACTCGCTAAACAAACTGCATTTGTAAAATCAATATCACCAGGACTTTTTAAAATGGATAAAACTACCAAAAACTTCAAATTGACCAGTAAGTGTACACAAAAAAGTGGGCTGCGCATTTGTCTGCCAGGGCTTTCTGCCAGCAACTGTTCCAAGTATGTCTCCCTTATGTCTCACATCAGAGAACCGGATTTGTCGTATTGGTACCATATAGAGCCATTCTCTTTTCTAACCCTGAAAGAACCATAATTTCTAAGAATGGTCACAGATAGAGACACACGGCGATGACATCAAAGTTCTTCTCTATCATTAACAGAACCAACACATGCAACTAAAAGCGCTGCCGTGCAGTTATGTTTAATAGCACATCTTTCTCAATGGTAAAACGCCACAAACCCTGTAACCTACAAACCAACCATTTCTCTTCCTAGGTTGCAACACCTACGGTACATGTGAAAAATGCACAACCTAGACAGATAAAAGAAGTTTTCTACAGCTGGCTTCAGATAACAGTGATCACCAAATTTATTATACCGAGGCGAAATTCAAAGTACTCGGAAATGAGATGAAATTTCGATTACGAGTTGATAGAATCAAATTAAAGGTATTCAAACTGACAACTGACGTAAAGATAATCAATAATACGGCAAGAGTTCAATATTTCGGCGAATACCTACATATAAGATAGTATGTACGTATTGCCAGGTCAGGTTGGGTTTTTAGATTTTGTCTTCATTTTCAGGTATTCCAATTAGGCAATTGCTTGTCACACGGTCCCGCTCTGCCACAACTATGCTTACCTTTACAAAAAATCCGATAGGATTATATATGATTCTCTTATCCCTATAGGATTTTATAATTATCCTATAGGATTTCTAAAATCCTATCGAATTCCTTTATGAAAGGTCGAAGAGACGGGTCATCTATCATTAGTTCGGTAACTACTGAAGGTCCAGGGTCGATCCTGGGTCAGATGGTTGAATTGGGCCGACCGGCTGACCGAACGACGACCCATCCAACTGTCTCTATAGCTTTAGTAGTAGTAACATACTAGACCACCCCAAAACGGCGTATTATGTTTTCGACGGATAGTGACTCTACGACACAAAAGTTCCGTTGATGATGACTTGTTTCTTTGAATGAGGTTCCACGCCTTTCATATTATATAAGTTATGTCAATGACATGACGGGGTACAAACTCTGTAGAGGAAAGAAACCCGGCACCGTTGACATCACTGAAGGAAAGAAGGTTTATTTGAACACTGATGCTTACACAGCTCATCGAGCAACAAACAATTGCGAGACAAGATGCATTGTAATGGAATCACAAACAGATCCGCACCCTGTCGCTTCTTACCTTTCAGAGCACCAATGCTACATCCCCCAGATTGGGTTTTTATCTTGCCATCGTTTGTCTTCTAACTTTATTACAGACACTTTGTCCATATACACGTATAATAGTTACATGTACATATTATTGTGGTCGTATGCACTAGCATAATACAGTATGCCGTTTAAAATTTCTTTAAAACAGCAATCGGCTTTATACTGCAGGCAGATTTAATGTTTAGATACAGATTGTTGAATGTTGATCGATAATAATAGCCGATTAGGGCACCACCATACTACAGTTTCTTCGACAAGCGGAACCTGATTTCTCACTTGATTAGCACTTGTCAACAGGAATGAATGATAGGCGCAGCTACTGCACCATAACGTCTCTATATGTCTCGACCCAGGGGCAAGCCTAACGCCCACTCCGACGCTTTAAGTATAGGCTTTCATGATTTGGCAGGCTGTCAATAATTACAATTCCCCTTCTCCTAAATTTAATATTTGCTAATGATATAGCTGACATTCCACGTCTGTTCTCTGGAAGAACCATTAGGATCAATATCTGATGAACGAAGAGTCGGCTTCTTATCGTGTGTGTATTTTATTACAAACCTTCGCCCTTTCAGACAGCTTGTTAAAGATGCCTCGTTTGGTGTATTGACATTCAGTTTTGATACCACAGTGACACCTAGGGAAAAATAGCAGCTTTTGGAAATTATATATTTTCCTGGCCCATTAATTATTAATGAAAGATTGGGTGTATTCACATATTTGTTTTTATATAAAGGAAGTTTTGTAGAACTTGTGAATTCGTTATATGTTTTAAACCTAATGAGATTGATTGAGTGATGTTCAATGCTGAAGGCAATTCCAGATATATATGACGACTGTGTATCCTACAGCAATTAGGACCCTACTACAGCCATAACATGTGGAGTGTTCTGCTATATTGGAAAATTAATGTTCCTCCAATGCTACGCACAGCAGCATGTCTACACTTGAAATGACTGTAGATCCATATATCGTCACGGCAGTCGTCCGCATTATTGACAATACAGTTGTGCACCATCGCCGTTGTTAGTAGGAAAAAGACGGGAATTCCCCGCACGTGACGCATTTTAGTCTGTTGATTGGCCGATTGTAAAAGTTATCGAATCGCCCCAGATTCGACAAGATTTAGGGGATTATATACCTATTAACAACAGAAGAAGGTAGGAGTTGCCTAATTGATCATTTCGTTAACAGGAAAGTTTTTTCCGTTCGAAAATACCTGCTTTAGCCTGTATTTTAGACGAAAACGGACGCGCTCTAAAGCAATTAAATGAATGCTCGGCTCAGCTATATATGACTGGAGAGTACAATAAAAAAGACGACAATATGTGTCAGTATCCCATGCCAGCAATCTGATAGATAATAATTAGCGTTAACAGAGAGAAAACTGCTCTAACTGACAGACTACCAAATCAAAAAATTGTATATTTAGAGAGATAAGGTCTGGTGTATAGGTGTCCGAGTCTATATGTTTTCGCATACTGTGCTGTGTTCATTGCTTGGATACACGTTATGTGTCTGTTTAGTTGATTTGGGTTTTACGCTATGCTTAAGGTTATTTCACTCATCGACACTATCCAAGACAACCATGGCAATTAAAATGGCAAGACATGTCAATCAGACCGAACAAGTGGGCGGGGAAAAGGCGCTTCTTGTTGCTCTTAGACAAGACACTCGTGCAGTTAATGTTGCATGGTATGTTTGTTTGACTGTGGTTTAACGCGTTTCGTTTTCATACACGTATATGTTATTTTACTTAATATTCGGTGGTGTACCAGCCCAAATGGCTAATAAACTACGTCCAACGTTACTGGCAAGAAAATAGAAGAAAAAATGTCAGGACAGGACATTTGTACCACGCAAGAAAAACGGCTATGTATCGTTCACGGGATAGTGTCTGTCCGACGACCATCAGGTATATGAGTGAGTCACACGATGTGGCTCTGGCAATCAGAGGGGTGGGTTTTATGAGGTTTCCTCCGGGTTTTCCGCCGTAGTTTGACAAGGAACAATCTGAAATGGACAATCCGTCACAATAATTTAGCCGCTTGCATTAAGTTGTTCGCTGAAGGCATTGGGAGCCGATAGTTTCCTCGATTACCGACACGCGATTTTTCGCTTGATGAGCACTGGCCAGCTGGAATGACAAGTCAATCAGATCGAAAATAAAGTTTATTTGTTTGGATGATTGGGGTTTAACGTCGTACTCCGAAAAAAAAGCGAGTGGGTGATTGAAAGGCGCTTCCGATCGCCCTGGATTTTTCAGAGTTAATGAGCAACAAGAAGTTGATATGATGTGTTCTGTTTGTAGAGGTCCTTTTGACCGTGGTCACACAATGCTTTAGCAATAGCCGCAAGCAAAAGCATACCCATCATATTTTGTGGTTGTGCATGTGTGGCGCGTTACAGCACCGACATATACGTGGAATACCTGTAAAGATAGCCTTAAATGCAAATAAATGAACAAAAGAAAGCGCTCTGTGCCGATCTATCCACAGAGGAGGCATGATCATCAGCCAAATGTTCGCTAGCTGTCGACAGCACTCTTTAAACCCCTTGATAAAACGGCCATGAACCATTACAAAAACGAACTATCAATTACCAAGACGACTGGTTGGTGAAAGTGCTTACATTGAGAGAGGTGAATGGATCTTTATGTCAAACGAATAAGATGGATGTCAACTGAGTTGCCTTCTGCTGCCTGTTCCATTTTTTTAGTGAATCAGCTCACCTAACTTATGTGGCCTTTACACCATTTCAGATTTGCTGACCTTATATGGTCTATGATACTCAAAGTCTGGATTCCAGTGAACCACAGAAACCGATTCAGACCATACATTCTAGGGTCCGAATTCTTGATATTCAGCTAAACTAAAACAGAATAGTATATAGAGGGACTTGTTGTCTCCTAAAAGCTTTGTAAAGTTAACTTTGTGTTAGATTACGTGTAACCTACATGTACTCTACATGTACAAATAATTCTGTGATATGTGACATAAATTTCTTCTGTGCCCGATATTTTATCTAACTGGCTGTCACAGGTTGCTACAGAAAATAAATCTGGATTAGAATCTACTCAACAAAAGACGACTATATTGTTAATATTCACATCTAAGATACAAAAAAATCATTCAAGGTTTCCAGAACTTTGGCCAACTGAAGATATTCACATATGATCCGTGATTGTAAGGATCATTCGATCATGTATGATGTTAGGAATGTGACAGTGCGAACCTCGGCATGGTTAAGATTCCCCTAGCAGTGGTTACATTATCTTGTGTCGGTGAAGAATCGTTGTATATTATGCTTGCACTAAATAATAAATTTGGCGATTTTGTGGTGTAAATGCGACACACGCCCCCATTTCCCCTTATATAAAAATACTGAGTAAGAAAACGATCGTGTCCGTCTGCCGACCATGGGTACGTACTAGTATATGAGTGAATCACACGTTGTAGCTCCAGCAATCGCGGGGGTGGTTTTTAAGAAGTTTCCTCTTGTTTCCCACCGTGATTAGGCAAGGGGCAACCATACGTCGTCATGTAACTGAAATACCCTTGGGTACTACGTTAAACCCCAATATAAAAAAAACAAACCAAGGGGTTTGTTTTATCTTATTGGAAAAAAGGACACTATTGAGAGTTGGACACTTGGCAGTGTCAACTGGGTGAAATGCATTACTGCTTTCTTTTGCCGATATTAAAAGGACTATTCCGGAGTCAGATTTAACACAGATTGGAAAACGTTGTTTTTGTAAGTATATGCCTTTTGATCTACCTTGAAAACAGCAAAAGGCTCCGTAAATATAGGGTCTAATTCCAATATTGATTTACACTCAAAGTCCGCATATCCTTAAGACATAGGTGTACAACGGCGTCCCAGGATGTACGAGTTATTGCCCCCTGGATCTATGTACATATCGTAAACATCCTAGGTTATGTATTGCCTGCCTAACGCTTTAAGTACTACCTGTCTCTTTGTAGATCGATACCACGCAGATTATCTTCTTATCAACACTACAAGCACTCTCAGCGATGACCTGCACTTGTTGACGTCATTGGCACCCCACGAAAACTCTATCACTGATCAAACGAGGAATCGATTTATCTTGGCAATTGTCAGGAATGTACCTGATTTGCTGACTGTTATTCCACTCGATACGTACTAATGGTAAGATAGTAATATCAACGCTTCAAAGCGACTATGGTCAAATTATCTACATTAAATATTCATGTACTGTATATATATTTATATATACATATTCTATTTCAGTGTTAATTATATACTTGATATTGTGACCTCGTCACGATAAAATTTAATTGCAGGATACAGCACAGCTCTTTGGGTGAGAAAGCTCTTTGACTGAGGACAGTAGCAAAGAGCTCCAACGTGAGACGTTTTCGACTTGTAGTACTTTTAGCCCTTTAAATGCAGGAATCCCACGGTACTAAGTTTATTTTCCCCACGCCGTATGATAACTGGATAACTAGTAGTAATAGTGTCAATGATATCGACTATCAGTGGGAACCAAGTTGTCATATTTGCATCCCACCCCCTTTTACCCCAACCAGAATCCATTGGTACGCTGTTCCGTATTCCCACCTTGCTACAGCTTATCGCCAAAAATGTAGGCATTCTTGTCCACTTCTGTATGTAGCATGAGGAATTCCTAACACATACAATAAACAGCCGATTGAAGACACCGTGAATATATATCACTAAATCTGTTGAAAGAAAAAAGAAATCCCGCATTAACAGCTTATTCCTCTGGTTGGTGGACTTTATATGCTATATCGTTTCTGTTTCTAGAACACGTCCTTCTATTAAAAATATGACCGCTAGAAGAGTAAGACTCTTGAAGAATTGACAACAGATTATCATTAATGATTTAGGATAATATTTTTTGAAATGAATCAGTATTGTAGTGAGGTCAAACGATTTGACACGAATAGTTCGTACATTTAAAAAAGACATTTTGCATAACTGCTGATTACATGCTATCGATTCAGGCTCACTTTGGTTTTCGTTTTCCACTCCTTTGAGATAGGGTTCAGCGCTACAAATATCAAATGGGTAAACACGAATTGTGGAGTTTGTAAAAGAAATTCAAATTAGATACTGTTATACAGTTAAGCGATCCCTCCGGTAACATGGCGGGTTAATAAACTAATTGACTGACATTGTATATGGGTCACCATTTGCTGTGTTCGGCAGCCAGCTACAAGTCAAGGGAAACAACTCAAGATATAAGACTCAATCATGGACCAAATTATCGGACTTTGTTCGACGGCAAGTGCCACACAGTAAAATCTTGCTTCAGGTAAGGCCGTAATAAGTTTGGGAGGGTGGTGGAAATTCTATAGCTGATTTGCGGCTAGCAAATCGTACATGTAAGTACCATAAATCCAAACGGAAATTAAATTACGACATTGCCACTAATAAGATGAATGTATCAAATTCGCCACTTTAAAATCTTAGTCACCAGAAGATAAAACTTTGATAAAATTGTTGAGCGACTGGTCAGATGAAATTATGATGAGTGAACAAATAACATCAATGTAAGGGGACAGAAAACCTAGAGCTGAGCGGGCAGCAGTCAATGAACTGCATGCTGCTCAGGCGAAACAATACGTAAACAGGACTAAACAGGTGACAATGATCTCAATGGAAAGCAACAAGAAACTTACAGGACAATCTACGTGGACAGGCAACATTAACGTGAGCATGGAGGTCCCAACCCGCCGTACTTGCAAGTGCGTGCTATTTACTTGCAAAAACGTAGGCAAAAATTGGGGATCCGTACGTGGCGAGTACCGCCTCAGTGCGGATTTGGTAGCACGCAGACACTCCGTGGCTTTCGCTGCGTTCGAGCTGTGGTCGGGCTACGGATTCACCCCAAGTACGGCCTTCCCCAAAAAACGTACGGACTAAAAACACACACGGTGGACAGGCAACAGAAGGTTGAGTGGACAAGTGGACAGGCAACAGAAGGGTGAGTGGACAGCTAACAGAAGTGTGAGTGGACAGGTAACAGAAGGGTGCATGGACAGATAACAGAAGGGTGAGTGGACAGGTAACAGAAGAGTGAATTGACAAGTGAACAGGTAACAGAAGTGTGTGTGGACAGGTAACCGAAGGGTGAGTGGACAGGTAACAGAAGGGTGAATTGACAGATAACAGAAGGGTGAGTGAACAGGTAACAGAAGAGTGAATTGACAAGTGAACAGGTAACAGAAGTGTGTGTGGACAGGTAACAGAAGGGTGAGTGGACAGGTAACAGAAGGGTGAATTGACAAGTGAACAGGTAACAGAAGGGTGTGTGGACAGGTAACAGAAGGGTGAGTGGACAGGTAACAGAAGGGTGAGTGAACAGGTAACATAAAACTGAGTTGACCGGTAACTTAAAGTACAGTGGACAAGTATATGGCACGCCAAAGCGGAAAAAATTCAGTATTATAAATTTAACTCCAAAATGGAATTTTTTTTTCACACTTAAATAAAACATTTTATATTTAAAAAACAATTGTTAATAATTTCATAGATTTTACTCAAAACTGTATACATTGTGTTTACAATAAAACAATACATTTTTTAAAACATTGTACAATATGTATTATTTATATCACAGACAACGACTAGTTTTTATATAAAATAACTTTTTACGGTCCAAGATGTTTTTATTTGATGCAAGATTTTTTCGTGTCCAATATTTTATTTTCTTGTCCTTTAGTACGCTGCACTGACTGTGAGCACTTCAAACGACATCATCAGTTTATGTGGTCACGTGAATCTTGGACAGGTTACGTGAGTCTTGGATATGTCCAAGATTTTATTTTTCGATCCAAGAATTTTCTTTATTTATTTATTATATTTTTTTTGGAGAATTTTAATCAACTTTTTTTTATCACTTATTTTATTTGAAGTTGATATAAAGCCCATAAACAAACAATTGAAGTTATGCGATTGGTCAAGTGAGTATCTAACGAAGGGGTTTAAGACACGGCCTTCAAAATAACTGATTAAGCTTCATAGCCGCAGTAGGCTATCGGCTATATCGTTTCATTTCATTTCGGCAATCGGCGGGCTACGTTTTCTTAAGTAAGAATTATTAACCAAATAGTGGATAAGTTAGAAATAAAAGTTCTCCATGTAACTCTTGCACATTACTGAGTACTGGCCAACTGAAGTGTGGATTATATTATAACGAGTAGGCACCATAAAGACTGCGAAATAACTGTTGAATACAGTACCTTGTTGTATGTCAAAGCGAAAATCGTCAAGGCAGATGGTACGGATTTGAGGGAGGGGGCGGATCAAATCGCCCCCACCAACCTGTGGTTACACAGTCTATGGCAGCAGGTGGATGTCAGCTTAAAGGATAAGTTTGTGAGTGCCACCACCAAAATGTACCCTTACCGGGCTTACATCGAAACCTTACTGTCGTACGGTCGCGAGGAGAAAAACTCCCAACTGGCCACAGCCCTCTAGTACAAAGACATGGCGGGTCGGCTCAACAGCAACAACGGTGAGAACCCAGGGTTTGTCCGCCGCATGAGGCAAACGGTAAAAAGTATCTGCTCAACCATGTCACCGTACGAGTGCGACTCACCCGTGCTAAAGACGCCTCAGCTTACTGATCAACGAAGAACAGGCCGATTATAAAGTCGTTCTCCAAGACGTCCAAATGCATGTTCGCAAAGAACAAAACAGCCCACCCCTCCAGCTCGCTTATGTCAAGGTCTTAGAAAAAGCCCCGGCCCAATACCCGATTCGACGCCTGCTCACTAAGTATTTCGTCGTCCACCAAGGGCAAACATCCGTCAACGAGCAACATTTGTTCCTGGGTGTGCTGCCGAAACGCGTCATTCTCTGCATGGTGGACAACACAGCCTTCGACGGTACGTATAGCGAAAACCATTTCAATTTCAACACATGGACTTGAACTGCCTGACGCTGCACATGAACGGTCGACAAATTCCATCACAATCCCTCACATCACGTTTCAATGACAACTTGTGCGTGCGATCGTACTTCAACTTGGTCACGGGTGTAGGGAAAGCCTACCAAGATGGCGGGAACGACATCTTCCGCCACGAGTTTCAGGGCGGTTACACATTGTTCTGTTTCGACCTGTTCCCCAACTTACACAGCGACGCTAAGTTTATCACCATTCAGAAAGTCGACCTCCACCTGGAGATGAAGTTCCGGACCCCACTTCCCATCACGATCAACGTGATTTGTTAGGCGGAATTCGACAACGTGATTGAAGTGGACCGTAACCGGCAGCCCTGTGTTACTTTCAGACCTAAAACTTCACACACACAAAAAATACACAGAGGAGAAAAGAGGACAAACCACACACACGATGAACATCACGCAACTAGAGCAGGCGTTGGCTGAAGAGCCGCGGACGTGGCTCGTGTTTCAAGGCGTGTTTCCTTGGAACAATCGACCACACCACCCACATCCTCCCGTCGGGTGGCCGTGTTCTTTGATGGCGAAGGGGACGGGGAGTATTTCGATTCGTACGGCTTATCCCCGTTGTCACCCATGGTCACACAGTGGTTGGTCCGGAGGACGCGACGTTGGACGTGGAATACGCTGACATTACAAAGTGACACGACGGCTGTGTGCGGTCAATATTCTTTGTACTATGCCTTTAACCGAGTTTGAGGCGTCCCCATGTCGCAGATCGTGGCCCTGTTTCAAGATCCACCCCTGGAGAACACTGTGTTGGTGTACGATTTCATCGGACGTGCTTTCCTGGTCGATGTCCCGTTTTGGAACTTGTAAAGACACACACAAAAAAAAAAGGATTTAAATGGTGTTGTTGTTATCGTTCGTGTTGTTGTTGTTAAAATACAAATAAAAAAATTGAATACTCACCAAAACGAGTGTGTTCGAGTTTGTGTTTTGTTTAAGCTGGCATAGAACTGTGTGTGGGTGTGGGGTCTGTCATTGCACACGACAAAAAGCCTTTTTTCGTAAGACTTGGCTGGTCCTGAAAAGGAACGTTGGAACAACCATTGTGGTGGTAGAGAGGGTTGAAGAAGATCACTGGTGGTGAAAGAAAGTCCTTGGTGGTGGTGGTCGTCGTTGTCGTCGTACCTGGTCGTTGGTAGTGCTGGTGATTAGAGGTCTTAGTAAGTAGCAGATATGCCATCGTCTAGGACTTTGCGCTTTCCGTAGAAATAAGTAAAGGCTGCCTTTTGTTGGGTGTATGAGAGCATCTCGTTCTCTCGAGGGAAGAGGCGCATGTCGCGGTTAGTACCCAAGGCACTCTTCTGGGTGTGTAGCACGTCGCGGTACAGATCCATGGTGATGTTCGTACGACTCACACCTTTGCAGGAGAATTTATCACCATCGGCTCCGGAGCAATAGTACGTCTTCGAACAGAGCGATGACACCTCTTCCCCACTCCATTCTTCCTTGAATAAAATAGTGGCTATTTCACTACGCGTATATTCAAATATAAGACGGCGTAACATACACGGTGTATATGAAGAAAAAGACATTCTTTTATTTGCATTAATAATTAATATTTTATTCATCTATAATACAAAAATAATACAGCATTGTCCGATCCAGATAATAAAAATGCACCACACAAAGTTGGGTTAATTTTATAAACATAAAAAAATGTGATGTGTCAATAAATGTATTACTACTGTATTTGCGTTAATAATACAACTTTTAACAAAATACGGCAATTTATGTACGCCATTTTGTCAGTTATCTGAGATAATTATCCATATACACATCTAAAAAAAAATGGTACCCTGTTACAGCTTTTTTCAGTAGAAACGATACAATACGTACAACAGTATTCGCGTGTCGTTCCAGAATTGAGAGAAATACCTTCAAGTACGGTTATAAAACCCCAATCATATAAACAAGCAATCTGGTTCACAGCCGTGTTAGTGGAGACCCCGGTACTCCGCCAGCTAACATCTGGACGACTGTTTTGAGCACAAACCATTGCATGATATTCATAACGCACCAATTAAATGATGGTTATGACATGTCTTCCTATGTTATTGTCTTTTATCCGAACTCAAAATAGCTTTGAGCTATTATCAAGTCTGCACCATTGCTTATAAAGCGACATACAGAGCAATCTTGTTTGATGTTCTAGCACAAGTATAGCTAAGGACAGTGGTTTGACTCATTTCCAGTTCCGTGGTATAGCTTCAACAGGCCTGTCAGTAATTATGTTTGACGTATGCATCTAGCGACCATTTCGATATCGTTCAATCACAAAACTATAACACAGAGAAAAATATCATTGGAAGAAGTCAATTCATAGGTTTGTTTGACTGCGGTTTAACGTTTTACTCAAGTGCATTTTACTTAAATAACGACGTATATTTACTGTCTACTTCTCATAGCCTTCTGTCCTAAATGACTTGCGCATTCATCGATTGGTCATATACCAGCACCATTTTCAATGTAGTGATCTTCGGTAAATTGCCAAAAATGTGCGGTAAATGCCAGGCAAATTACAGCGCATAAATACACCAGGAATATGCTATATTGTCATTTAGCTGTACATATATCAATGCAATTTTGAAGATACTAGTAGATTTTATTTTTCTTAGATAATTTTTTTTCAATTTTATAATGATCCACATAACACACTTTCACATATTTAAGCCGATCTTTTTTTTTTCTCGTAACTGTAGCTAAAAGTAGATTCCTGGTAAGATACGTGCAGTGAGGGTGCGGGTTTATTCGAAAGGTGCAGTCTGCGTAGAAAAACTAAATGGCACTTGATGGTCACAAAATACGGCGGGAAACCGGAAAAGAGAGTCCTTAAGACCACATCAACCAATACCGGAAGTGTGACTTCATAACATGCATGGGGTTAACAAGAGGACTCGAACCTGAGCGGATCATTTGTCCGATTAAATAACGTATCGTATTAATATTGTATATATGTATTCAAGTTGAAAGTTATCAGTTGTCTTGGGTCTTGGACATCTCTTCCTCTGTCGTATTGATCACAGTCAGTATGTTTTCTACCTGTAAATAAAATAAAGGAAGTTGACAGATTTGGGAGATAGATCGACGCGTAGAAAATACGTTCATTATATTCGTTTTAATACTCAAGTAGTGTACTGCTGAACGCAGAGAAGTTCACGTTTGCTGGACGTCTCGACGCTTTAATTTGTCATCATCAGGAGTCGTTTTGCTCAGGCAAAGAACAATACAAACATACATATAACTCAACATGATATAGTGTTGATCCTTGATTTACATTCAAGTGGGCGGCGGGTTGCGATGGAGCTTGGTTTTCCCCTGGTGGTCTCGGAGCTAAGGGGCAGCATGGAGCAGATCTGTTTGTGATGTCAAGTTTTATTCTGGCATGTGATTGTACTGTTTTGGCTTTGTTTGTTGCCACTGATGTTCAGGGTGGGTTCCTTCACCTATTGGGCTGAGACGCCGTCATGTGAGTGAAATAATCCTTAAGTAAGCCTACGGCGAAAAAACCCCAATCAAACAAACAAAAAAAACAACAAAAAAATTCAATCGGCGTATTGGCATGACCTAGCC
>JAVFBX010058352.1:0-17111 GCA_034783855.1 Mopalia kennerleyi | reverse complement strand
AATACTCCCTACACCGCCCATGTTAAAAATCGTGGATTGGCCCTCTCTTGCCGTAAACCGATAACGTTATTTCGCAAAGGGACGTCACTCTATTGTCGTAACATCATAACTGGAAATCCCCGTATTGAATAGAAGTTTGGTATGGTTTGTAAGTAGCCTTACACTGTTCATTTTTAGGTGTCCTGACTGTCATCCCATAGTAGATCAAATAAATTTGATGACTTCTGGATGGCAGGTTTTCCATTTCTTTCCAATGTTGATAGTACAGATGTAGTAAATTTTTTTTTAACAAATATCTATTTTACTGTTTTGCTTGGCATCATAGTCTGAAGCCTGCAATTGATATCTATATTTTTAATAAACTCTATGTGAAGGACTAATAGTCTAGTATGTATCCTAGATGTCTTTGCTGTTTATACAGATGTATTTTCAAACTACAATGCTGATAACCACACTATAATATACATTTTGTACCTTGGTTTACACTGTATTTTGAATTCCTTAAATTTTGTTATTTTTTCAGGTACCTTTGTTTCCTGTATACACACGATCAGGGGAGGTAACTGTTTGTATACAAATTATCCAAAATAACGTTGAAATCACACAAGAGCAGATGGATCAACTTCTTGTCTTTCATAAGTTCGTTTTCTCCAGCGTTCTACGTTTGGAGAAAGATCCCATGGAGTTCTCCCTTCTCAATGAAAACATCAGTTATATTGTTGTCCCCCTGAATTTATCAAGTAAGTATTTATTTGAGGCTGTACAGAATTTTGTTAAAACTGTCCCCATCTCTATACCTCCTTGACAATGCGTATTTTAAATATAACAATATTCGGTAATTTCCACAAGTTGTTCTGTTGATGCTCAGTGTAATAACAACTGCATAAATATATCTTGACTGTTGATGGACGTCGTACAGCTGTAGATCGATACAATTCTTTTGAAAGCTACTAACAATTTAATTGTCCTTCAAATCCTTTATTCAAAGATTTAATGTATTTTATATTGACCCACATTACACATTTGTAAGCAGCTGGATTTTTCAATAACTGGCTTAGTATAGAGATCTGCCACTTGACTTAATGGAAAAAAGCGTATGGAGCAGGTTTATTCCAAATCTATGTTGGAAAGCTAAAGAATTACAAAATGGCTGTACTTTGTTAATGATTGTGTCCTTCTAACTGGTTAACTAATCTCTCTGAATAATTCAAGAACTGTTGTGAAAATACAACAGTGTGTATATGCATCTGGAAAAAAGTTGCATGCAGTCTGGTTAACTATCAATAAACTAGAGCTACAAAGTCAATCTGTTGTGACATATTTGTTCTGTCTTATCTTTAGTTGTTCCCAGTGGCTGGAGGTTGATTTTCTTCAACACATGGGATACCTGCCTACCTGGTGTATTTTGTACATAGAATCCTGTTGAATACACCACTATGTATTTGAAATACATGCAGAAATTAAAATATTATGCTATGGTGTATCCCAGAAATGCACATACTGGTGAAACATAAAGTACACATCAATTTACTTCTAGGGTAGGCAAGTCTGCATTGAGCTGACATGCCTTCTTATATGTGAAATGAACTTAAGTATGACTTAAAAGTTAAAACCCAAACATACCAACCAATAAACACTTGCGAAACAAAGCTACATTGTTATAATATTTAGCTCAATTTTCTGGGGTTATTGAAGCATTGACTTATGAAATAAAAATCTTTGTTTTGTTTTACAGAAAATACAGAGGGCAACTTAGACATAGACTGGCACTTTGTCCTTCATCTAGGGAATGTTACTTCTCCAGTAGAACAGGCCAAAATCTATGACGCCAAGCGTGAGAAGTTTGAGTTTAAAACAGAGCAGTTCCAGGATGCTGTAGTGATGCCCTCTTATAGAAACATTGACCAACCTCAATATTTCTATGTAGCGGAAATTCGAAGTGATTTAACTCCCCTAAGTCCATTCCCATCGCCAGATTTGTACAAGACTTTTAAGGATTATTATGCGGTGAAGTACGGATTAATGATAACTAACACTGACCAACCTCTGTTAGATGTTGACCACACTTCAGCCAGATTAAACCTTCTCACGCCTCGATATATGAACCAGAAAGGCGTGGCTTTACCCACAAGTAGTGCCGACACTAAACGCTCACGGAGGGAGAATCTTCAGCAGAAACAAATCCTCATCCCTGAATTGTGTGATGTTCACGTCTTCCCAGCCTCTCTTTGGCGTAAAGCTGTTTGCCTGCCGACAATTCTTTACCGTACAAACCATCTGCTTATTGCAGAAGATTTACGAGTACGGATTTCTCAGGAAACTCAGATTGGGGTTGAAAAAGTTCCAAAGGACTTTCAGTTTCCAAAGCTAGACTTTGGCTTCAATACAAACCCTGAAAATGTTACATGTGAATCTGTACAAGATGCTGAGATCAAAGATACGCTGTCCTCAAACATACCTCTCAAGAAGATTACTGCTGGTAAAAATGAGAAAAAAGATTTGAAAGGCTTAGAAAAAGAGAAAGAATCAACCAAAATGTCAGAGAAATGTTGTGTAACTAAAGTTATTAAGCCAATTGAAGAATGCTCAACCCGATTAGTGCATGAAATGAACATAGAAACCGAGAAAACGGCAAAAAAAATTTCAGCCAAAACAGAAACAAATCACATAATGTCAAGTAAAAGTAAATCAAGTAGCGTAGAGTCTTCTACTGAAATGTCTAAAGAAGATTTATCAAACTCCTCAACACATCATGAACAGGATTCTCCGAAAACAAATCAAATTTGTAATCATGTTGATTATCAAGGGCCTGATGGGAGCAAGCAAGTTTCTAATAAGATTTCTGAGAGCAAAAAATACAATGTCAACCAAGATTTTGTTGATTCCAATCAACTGGTTGATAAAGACAGTCATTTGCCTGAAAATTGCGATCCAGTTACTATTGAAACCAATGTTGTGCCTGTAGAAAGCAACCACCTGTCTGATGTAAGCAATCAAGATTTTGATGAAGGCGGTTTAACCCATGTTGGGAGCAACCACATTTCTGATATAGACAATCAAGTTTCTGATGAAAGCAACCGATATACAGATGATTATAAAGGTAATTTAAGTCAGGAAAAGGTCTTAGATGAGGAGAGCTATGACTGTATCATAGAAACTGCTAACGCTCGGAAATTAAAATCTTCTATGGACCCCAGCATGGCTTCTCTCCAAAACCAAGTGCAAAGTCTCAAGATCCAGCTTATTACCAATGAAAATCAGGTGAGCATAGAGTGCTGCATGGAAAACACTAACGATTTCAAAGTGTCTGAGACAAGATTTGAAATGCCTTATGAGAACGATTCCAGAAAATCAACTGTTTTTGAGAATGCCAAAAACTCTGAAATTCCCACTTTTGAGGACAGCAAAGAGTCTGAATTTTCAGACTCGTCAACTAAATCCAGCAATGACATCAAGCAATCGGATATAAAAATAGAGTTTGTCAAACCAAATTTACCTGATAATTTTGATCTTCCTGTTAATGATATCTCAGGGGGGACTATGGATGAGCCTACAGGGTGGGATGATTTGCCTGAGGACGAAAGTCGAGAAAAAACTTTAGAATTATTAGGATCAGATGTTTTACAATTGTCTGAAGGAGTGGTGGATCTTATTTCAACAACTAAGACAAAGATCACATCACATTCTCAATCATCTAAAAAGCCTCCATCAACTAGTTCTGGGAACTTGTTGAATAAAAGTCAAAAAGATAAACTGTTGAAAGAAAATGATTTATTTTTCAAATCTGAAAGCAGTGATGGAAATTTGAATGTTACAAAAAAGGAATCAGAACAACCGCTCAGAAACGACACAGAAGAATCTTGTGCTTCAGGGTTTGGAACAAAAGCTTCTAAAGATATCAGGATAGCTTCAGAAAATATGTTAAGCCCAGGACAAAACTGCCAAAATGTCACCGTCCCCATTAATTCCTTTCATATTGACACTTTCCAGTCAGACACAGATACAAACGTTGACTCGAAAGATGTTAACAGCAAGGAAAAACAATTTCTCAATTTTGGTAAAGATCTCAAAAATAGAAAGGAATGTAATGATCTTAAGGAGGAAGAAGGAAATGTGAATCTCTGTGAGGGTGATTTAACAGATAACATTGAAAAATGTCCAGTTTTAAACTCGGACAGCAAAAGTATTTCCCTCAAAGACAGTGTGCATTTACATGTATGTATGAATGGGGATAAAACTCTCAATTGTCGTTGTTTGCAAACTGACACATATTCGTCTGTGGATTCAGATGCTGCTAATATTCCGTCAAAAGCTGAATCAAGTAATGATGATCAATTTGTCAGTTTAGACAAAGATGTTGACTTAGAAGCTTTCATTGGGCCAAGTCCATGTACAATTCTACAAGCGTTAACAATGTCAAACGCTAATGACTTCTTCAGTTTAGAAAGGCTAGAAACTATAGGTGATTCTTTCTTAAAGTATGCTATTACTGTCTACCTCTATTGTACCTATCCTGGAATCCATGAAGGCAAGCTGAGCTACCTTCGCAGCAAACAGGTCAGCAACTGTAATTTGTACCGATTGGGTAAGAAAAAAGGGCTCCCTGAAAGCATGGTGTCATCCAAATTTGAGCCGAATGAAAACTGGCTGCCATCTGGCTATATAATCAATGAGGGTAAGCAGAGGGGACCAGTGCAAAAAGTTCCAATCAGTTCATGCTCAGGAACTAAAAAACCCACCAATGATGCTATAAACGTTTCCGAACGCCAAGACTTGGGGGTCAAACACACTGGTGACAACCCAGGTGTTAGTGTTCGGGTCAGCTGCAATCATCGCTCCAACGGTAGCCTTAGTCGGTCCTCAAGAATGGCCAATATGCAGCAGTTAAAGTTTAAGCAGGAACTTGAGGAGGTCAGTTGGTGTCAGGAGGTTGAACACAGGGAAGATGAACAGGACGTCATCAAGCTTCTTCTACCGTACAACCTGCGTACCCAGCACATCATCCCTGATAAAAGTGTTGCGGATACCGTAGAAGCTTTGATAGGCTGCTATCTGACATCCTGTGGTAAACGGGGCGCCCTATTGTTCATGTCCTGGCTAGGCCTTCATGTGTTCCCAAAGAAAGATGTAATTTGGGACTCTGATGATGCACAGGTGAGTTATTTACATTATGTCTATTTCATAATAAATAAATTACTTTGATTACTCAGGATTGTTTGAAAGTGTTTTTAAGGGTAAATATTCTGTCTCCAAAATGCTCGCTTCTGTTGCTTCGTAATAAAGGTGTCGTCAAACTTATCGTTCTTCTTTCACTAGTTCAAGTTAATCTGTCAACCATTAGTTATATGAATGATTCACTCTATGTGTGTCGGGCAATCTCCAGGTGGTTTTTACATGGTTTCCTCCCAGAGCCTGCTGTTGCCCTGGTGCTCTTAGAGCTTAAGGGGAACAGGAAGCCAATCACTGTTGTAGTGCATTTGTATTGCATCCTGTGAGTTTCCTGTCTTTGTCCAAGCTGGTCTTTGTTTGTGGTGTTGAGGAGTGTTTTCTTCACCCGTTGAGCTTGCACACCATCATGTGAGTGAAACAACTGAAAAGGATGGTGTTAAACCCCAAGCAAACAAGCAAACAAATCCTCCCTGTTTTCACCATATTTAAGCAAAGAACAGTGTCAAATGTTCAACCTATCATCATATAAGTGCAATTCCCTGGAGTACAACTCATTCATCAAAAAAACAACTAAAACTCAAGTCATAAAAGTGTTGTATCTTTAAAAGGAAGATTGATTTTAACTATTTCAGATTGTAAACCAGTTTGAAGAGTTGAAGGTTCCCCCCTCGCCCCAGCTGCAGAAGGTCCCTAACTGTGATCTGATTGTACAGTCCTTGCTGGATGGCTATCAAGTGTTTGAGGACTCCATTGGGTACAGATTTGTGGACAGATCTTACCTATTACAGGCATTCACACATGCTTCCTACCACTACAACATTGTGACTGACTGCTATCAAAGGTACTTCATTAATCGGTCTCACTCAGCTAAGTAAACAGCCTTAATCTTCAACACGCATCAGCACTAAACTGGTTCTCCACGAACATCAATATTAGATAATTATACTCGCTAACTTCAATTCCAGTCAGCCTCTTACTAAGGGAAGTTTGTTTGAAGAGTAGCAGTGCTGTCTTTGCTTAGCACTGGGGCTAACCATAGTCCCAGTTTTGTTTGCAACTACTCAATTATCCCAAATTGAAAACAAAATGTGAGGCACAGAATAAGATACATGTAGCTGTCTTTTCCATTCAAGCAAAACATTGATTTGCCCATCACCATTTTTACATGAGTATTAGGGGAAAAAATCAAAGCATGCTATCTAATACTAATTGTGCTCATCTGAAATGAAGTGCAATAGCAGTGAGAAAAGGTTCTCAAAATGAAAAAAGCCTGTTTTGTTGTGTTAAATGTATGCTTCAAATTTGTGTAAACTTGGGGTGCTTTTGCATAATTGGTCACACTAGCAAATTGAAAACCCACTCAGTCAGTCAACATTTGGTATATGAGTTAGTGATATGATGTAGCTTTGGCCATCATGGAAATGGTTTTATCGAGGTTTCATCCTGGTTTACCCCCGAATTCAAGCCAGAAAAGTGTGAAATGTACAATCCGTCTGATTATAATCAATTTATGTTTCAGATTGGAATTTCTTGGGGATGCTATTTTAGACTACGTCATAACTCGACACCTCTTTGAAGATTCAAGGAAGTACTCACCTGGAGTTTTAACAGATCTGCGATCAGCTTTAGTCAACAACAACATCTTTGCTGCTTTAGCTGTCAAATGGGACTTCCATAAATTCTTCAAAGCTGTGTCACCTGCCTTGTTTTACGTCATAGAAAGATTTGTATCGCGACAAAAAGACAATGAAGATTTGATCCAGCTAGATGATGAGGTATGCTATTAAAACCCCTTATCACGACAAATTTGCATTGGCAGACTCAATTTGTTTGTCCCTCATTTCTAGGGGGAATTGAGCTTTCATAGCTTTAAAACTTGATGCTATACATCTTTTTATCTTGCTTTGCATATATGCATCATGAATGTCAGGTGTGAGTTTTGGTTGCATATTTTACCAAAAGGATTTGAAATCTGTTATATTTGACATATGTAAATGTATAATGTGTATGTTTACATGTATGTCCGGTATAACTGGGCTCGTTTTAGCCAAACTTCCTTTAGGTTTTCGTTTTCCTTTCTTGTTTTTAGGATGATGATTCTGATGGAGTGGAAAAGGTAGAAATGGAGATACCGAAAGCACTGGGAGATATATTTGAGTCAGTAGCAGGTGCTATATACCTAGACTCTGGTATGTCATTGGATGTGGTCTGGACGGTCTACCATAGAATGATGAAGCCACAGATAGGTACGTGCTAGAGATATATTTAATGCTAAGGTCATTTTCTCAGTTCAAAAAGAAACAATGTAATTTACCTTTTTTATGAGAAAATAAAACAGTTATTGTGGCAGGGTAAGAATCTGATATGTGATGTGTCCAAGGCACTCAACGATAGAAATAAAAACAAATATGTATCACTTTTCATTGATAAAACAATACCTGAACCAATGGGGATGGCCTGTGGTCAAAAAAGGAAATAAATATGTTACTAAAAAATCGAAATTGACACCTTTGTCATTGACAACTATTAAACAATGTAATGGTGTTAGTCACTGATCAAAAGGGGAGATAAGATGAACTAATATGACCCCAATTTTACCTATTTACATATACGTTGTCCACACCTATACATGTATTGCACAAAGTTAATTTTGAGTTCTGTAATTTTTTGAAACAAGTATTTTGTGATTGTTTTTTGCAATGGTTGTTTCTTTTCATACATTTAGGTGGCAGCCTGTCAGTATAAGTTAACAAAAACCCAAGCAAAATCTAAACTCCTATCCTTATTTTAACTTTATTTTCAGACCAGTACCTGGAGAGAATCCCCAAATCACCTGTGAGAGAATTGTTAGAAATGGAACCAGAGACGGCCAAATTCGAGTATGTTTTATTATTTATTAAATGAACTGTAAATAGATTGACATTTGGGTTGGCAAGTGGTTGGAAGGAGCCTCTTACTGTACTGGTGCTCTTAGATATAAGGGGCAACAGAAAGCTGATCTGTTTCTCCTACACGTTGGGGTTGTCCTTTCATAGGAGTGAAATTGGTCATTATGCCGTTAAACCCCAATCAATCAATCAGTCACATTTGAGTTGTATTTTGTATTGATTTTATTTCCTATACAAATATGTCAGTGCCTATTCTTTTATGAAAAACTGCCTTTTTGTCCACTACTTCTATAGTAGGGTGGGGACTTAGAAATGCTACTAATTTGTCAATATTCACCCTTCTCGATACAAGTAGCTTCCTCCCATTAAGACAAAGAATTTGTTACACACAAATAACATTAAGTGTAGATATTAAGTAGGTCTTGGTCTCTTGGTGGTCTTACTTGTGGAAAATCTTCAAGAGAATTTTGATTGATACTTTTCAGGCATGGAAAGAGCTTAAAACATTTGCATTTATTTTTGTTTTCAGAAAACCAGAGCGAACTATGGATGGTAAAATCCGAGTGACAGTAAATGTTGTTGGGAAAGGAGTTTTTACTGGACTGGGTCGTAACTACAGGATTGCCAAGAGCTCCGCCGCGAAGAAGGCCCTGAAAAACATCAAAACTATGCAAGAACAAGGCTTGATATGAGTGAATGTTACTGTCGGCATTACCAGTATTTATAAACAACAATCATTGTATACTAATTAAGTGTGGAATGCTCATTTGATGTGTCTGTGATTGTGGGTGTCATGAATTCTCCAACAATATATATACTTCAAATTGATACATAAAATGAATTTAATAAATGAATAATAATAACTTATTATGGCATAATTGCTATAAAAAAAAGTATTTAAAAAAAGGTAATTTTTTTTATGATGTTGGGAAATTTGCTGGTGTATCATTGTGTTATGTGCTTTATTTTACAAGTATAAATTATTGGTTTTGTGTTCTACTTTTAACATATGATAATACGTGTAGAGTGAATCTGATCAATTCGAACATTATATGGTGTTTTTTTTCTGGCTGTGAAACATACATTTGTGAATATGTTGGAGCATTTTACCCTCTCCATGAACCATTTTCAGCTTTCAGGAGATTGAAAAGGAAGTTTTTGATAAATTTACTATGTGTTTTGTACTTTTCAAATGCTTTTACATACCATTGACATATTAACTAAACCTCAATGAGATGATTTTTCTTCCTTTTGTAGCCATATGAATTTTGCTCACAAATTATACAAGATAATCAAGGCATTTCAGTGATAAGAAAACTTATTGTCAAATGATGTAGTTCATACAACAAAAACAGAATTTGTCAGATTTTTCCCCTCTGTGTTTCCACTCTGTATATGTTCTTGGCTGGCTGCATTTATCTGCTAAAAGAACTACAAATGATTCAAATCAGGCATTTTAAAGTAATCCGCTCTGAGGCAATTGATTAAAATGCTCTGGTGAGTGCATTATTTATACTGAAACCAAAAATCACCATTATTGTCTGTTTTAAACCATTGGCATTCAACTCACCACTGAACCTATCAAAGCAATACATTGGTTTTGAGCTGTGATGATACGTTTTGTTACAGTGCCGTCTCTTCGAAAATGACATCGCCAATTTACAGCAAAGTACTGTAAGCGGATTAGACATTAACATTGGGGGTTGTCCTTGTAAGAAATAAAATTTTAAAAATGATACTTTTGCAAAAATGCCTAGGATCCTTTAGGATTTTGAACATCCTATAAGATCCTATAGGATAATTATATAATCCTATGCGATTTTCCAAATGCTATACAATTCCATAGAAAATCCTACAGAGTGTTGTCCAAAAAAGCATTTATTTTTAAGGATAATATTCCAATCCATGGGAAAATTAAATTCGTACAGCTTTATAAACATTTATGTTAACTTACTATATTGCATATATCACCTGTGTTCAAATCAGGGATTGTGTTGCAAAATGTTATTTTGCAAAGGGACATCACTCTGTTGTGGCAATTTCATAAATCGATGCCCCTATATTGAGCTGATTATCCCAGTTGTTTTCGACTCCTTGCACAAAACTTGTAACTGGCAGTTTTGGTTTTGCCAATATTTTATTTCTAGTATCATAATTAAGTATCTTTATTTTGTCAGATAGGTCATTTGCAATTTGAAATTTTGCTTTGGATACATGAGAGATTGATGAATTTTTTAAAGCGATAGTTAACATTTAAGATAAAATACAGTGCTAATAGTTCTATACTTGTATATGACTGACCTATTTTTGTCAAATTGTGAAAGTGCATGTGAAGGGCTCCTGCAATACTCTTTGTTTATACATACATCAGCTGGCTTATTCAAAACATTTTATACAAATTGTCAGTTTATCAAATTACCATTGACGATCATTCTATAGATTTTAAGTGATTGCTATATTTCGAGAAGACATACATGAAGCCAGTTAAATGTACACCAAACTGACTTTGGTTGATGAGACTTGTGAGACCTGCCTAGATAAATGCAATCAGTCCCAGTTAAGTTAACATCACACATACAGGGTGACATCTAGCTACCTCCTTGGGGCCTGTCTTACGAAGCATACATCGCATATGTGGCAGGATTTCCATGACATCCAGTACTGAAAGCATTGTGACGCCGTAGTAATTACATCCGATGTTAGCTGTGCTCGCTTCGTAAGACGACCCCTTGGTCATTTGTTTTGGGTTTATGCTTATTATTTTAGCTGAACATAGGCAGCATGGACCTGTTCTTTTGACCAAATGGACCTGTTCTGTTGACAAAATGGACCTGTTCTTTTGACCAAATGGACCTGTTCTTTTGACAAAATGGACCTGTTCTTTTGACAAAATGGACCTGTTCTTTTGACAAAATGACCATTTCTACAGAGCTGTACATAGCACTTATTAATAATGCACTAGCACAGAACAGTTTGTTAACTGCAAGGTAATCCTGCCAGACAAGCTCGATATGGCATGGACTCCAGCAACCCCCTATCTTATAATTGTTATTATTATCATGGTTTCATCGGGGTAATATTTTGTGTGTATGGAGTACCATGTGCATCTTCAAGTCAATGAACTTCAGAATTAATGGGAAATATAAAAGAGAAAAAATGAAATTCTGTAGTAATGACTTAGTTTATATGAATTATTAATAATTATACAATTTCTGGATAAGCACTTCTTGTCTTGTGATAGAACACACCTTTCGCTACATATACCTGTATTATCATCAGGTGTTCAAAACTTGTATGAATTATTGTAAATCACCTCAAATGTCTTTTATGAATAATCAGTGGAGTGCAGCCGTGGCTTAGTGGATAGCATGTCTGCTTACTAATCCTACTTCAATGTTCTGCTCACAGGATTGAGTTCTTCTGTCAACCATCAGGTACATGTATATGAGGGAGTCACATGATGTGGTTCCAGCAAATGTGGGGGTGGTTTTTACAAGGTTTGCTATTTGGGTTACACTGTATTTAAGCAAGAAATAGTGTGAAGTGGACAATCTGTTGTCATAAAAATGAAATATCCTTGAGTGCAATGTTACACACAAATCAAACAAGCAATAAGTAATCATTACCTATTGAATAGTTGTGAAAAGTATTATAGCATCCAAACAATCAAATCTGTTTGCTGAGAAATCCTCATACTCTCTAGCTGAAAAAAGTGCCATCTGTCTCTCAGACACAAGTCCTTCAATTAATTTCCAAAGCATTTATTACTTTATGGACAAAATTTGAGGTGATTAACGATAGTATTCTCTGTACAGTGAATAAATGTATTTTTTATTCATGTTGTTCAGACAGTTTGACAGTTCTTCCTGCTGCTCTGATGCGGTAGAGCTAAGGGTCCACACAAAACTTGTCAACTAGTGCTATAATTTTATCATTTTGTTGAGCTTATTGTTGCCTAGGGGCCAGGGGCCACTTTCACAAAATGTCGAATGACAAAAATGTATAGCATGAAAAAAAATTGTCCTGTTAAGCATAAAAATATCATATGAATTATTTTATTGTCTTATGACATTTTGTGAAAGTTGCAGGTGGTATCCTTTGCTCCTATCAAACAAATCATCCAAATAAAAAATATATCAATTGTAAAAAAATATTTTTTTGTGATATATAGTTTATTCTCTCCGAGAATTTATTCCAATAATGTGAGAGATTTTTCTTTCAACCCCAAAACTAGATTCGCGATATTATCCATATCAGTGCACTCAAAATATGGTTTCGCCATTCGATTGAAAGCAATATGGCCTCAAATCAAAGGATTATACTTAAAGTTTTTCGGGCCTAAGAAAATGTCTTTTGTCATATTTTAATCTGATTTTTTTTTTTTTTTCGTTTTTATTTTTAATTTTTCTATTTTTTCCATTTTTCTCATCAAATATGTAATGGCAGCTAAGCATTGTGTTCTCTGTAAATGTGGTTTCTATTTATTTGAGTTTTGCGTTTATATGGTACTGTCAGTTTTTTTTCAGGAGAAAACAAATGTTTTTCTTTTTCACTCTAAGATGAACATAAATAGTTAGATAAGAACATGTTTTGTGGATGGATTCAATTGGATAAACTCAACTTTAGATATTTCTGAGATAGCATTTGACTTTCATATATTGCATACTCTGCCTTAAACTACATGTACTTCAGTAGATCCTTCTCCACATTGAGGGATCGATGATGAGAAAGATTTTGTATCTTTTAATTTAAACCTTTACATACATGTAGTTGAACATGTTATGAAAATATCATTCTGGTGCAGCGTCTTATCTAGGAATAGAAATCTGCCTGTCTTAAATTCCTATTTTGAGGAATTTTGTTGTCAAAATCTATCTTTCCCATGTTAAAATTCAGAATGTCTACCCATCATTTTTACCATTTTTAGAAAACTGCCTGTCAAAAATGACGGTTGGGCTGGTCTCTAGCAAAGACTACATTCTCGTGACCCAACCCAGAACCCATAACAATTCATTTTCATTATAAACATATACTCAGCTGTTAAACTTATACTTTAATGATAACAATGAAGTGTGTGCCATGCTTATATACATGTAATCATGTCAATTATTACAGTGTGGGTTTTGCTTTAAAAATGTTATTGTTTTGTTGTATTTGTATTTATTTTGCGGCTTGCCCCACTGTGCTTTATATCTTGCCATTGTTGTTGTGGGTGCCTCTTTAGGGTAATCCTTGAGATTGGCATTAAACCCCAATCAAACAAAAGAATATTAGGGTATTTTCAACCCTGCATGAGGGCATGTTTTCAAATCTCAGATAAAAAAACTGAAATAGTTTTATTGTGGTTGTAGTCATAGTATTAGCCCGAAATCAAGAAGAGGGTGTCTCAAATCCCCATTTTTACAGAAATAGGGTGTCTCCTTTTACTTTTCCCCAACCTTTACGAGTTAAATTTAACTGAAAGCGGGTGTCTCAAAGACACCGAGACACCAATCTGGCTTACATTATGGTTGTAGTTTGAGAACGGGTTCATATGAAGTATTGCAGATAGTCTTCTGCTAATGGAACACAATTTAAAGGCAAAAGCCAAAGTTTGTGTGCAGCTTTCATATTACAACTTTAAAATCAACTTTCATTCAGTTGTCAATGTTTTTCCTTAGAAAATGTCAATACGGTTATTCCCTCTAGGTTAATTCACGGTCGCCTGGCTTGTGAGTGCTTGATAGAAAATTTAATACGTTGTTTGCCAGATTACTTTTTTTTTTCGTATTTATAAAGTATGTTACACATACATGTTCAGTCTAGAAAAATTAAAGCAAGTCAAGAAATCAAAATTGATTGAAAAATAAATGGATTTATCCCTATTTACACTTTAGAAAGTCTTCTTTTCTACAGTCTAAATACGAACAAGTTCATTTTTTTTTTTTTTTTTTTTTTGTATAATGATGATTTTTTCACTTAATTTTTTTACTTGAAGTATGTGGCATGAAAACTAAAAAAAGAAAACATAATTTGTTCAACCACGTATTCTATGTACAAGCCGGGCTACCATGGGCTAAGTAGATGTAAACCACCAACCACGAGTTCATTCTTATTTTACTGTTTTTACCTGGTATTACTCCTGTATATTTCTAAAAGCAATCACACTGGCACAGGGATGTAGATCAATTAAAATCGATAAACCATCTTATGTTTTAGATAACTCCCAGAGACAAGTTTTTTAATAAACCTTAATCTCAAGTAGTGTTATGGGTAACCTATGGGCATCTCGACAGAAGGTAATGAACATTAATATGGTGTATAAAATATAGTTAAAAATGTAGCTAACAAGACTCCTGTATACATATATATGAATACACATTGGTATACGTCTTGATGCCGTAATAAAATTGTACTGTGCGCATATTGGTGTACTTAGAAATGTATACGTTAACTGCAGCAGTGTCCGCTGCAAAGCCTATTGTCCGTCACACTGTGTTTGTTTAGTGTCGGTATTGTGGATGTTATGTAACATTTTACTGTGAAATTACAGACTTTAATTAGCTAAACGGGTTATCATGTACCTTAATTAGGTTAAAGAAATTAATGCATTTAACCGAAATTATACAAATATAAACGAGGAAAATGTTCAAGGAAGTACTCCCGAGCCTGGTGCTCTTGGGGCTAATAAAAAAGCATTTTGAAACTGATCTTCTGTTTACTGTTCTGGACTGTAATCTTGTAGTCTGTTATTGTACCATATATTTGCGTCTTGTGATTGACCTCCTTGTCATTGATTCTTGACAGTGGCCCTGGAGGTCATTTCCTTTACCCATAGGCTACGTATTTATATATATGCCTACTAATCCTTTTATTTCAACCCGCTGACAAAAGGCGATGTTTGGGTCGAGGATGGCCAGTAAAGGGTCATTGCGAAAGAAATCAATTAGGTCATATCCTTTGGGGCGCTTCAATCCGCAGTTGCTAGTTTTATATATAAGGCCGTGGCCATTCAACTATAGCTTGTGAAAAGCAACTTTTTCGGGAACCAATCTAAGTTTAGACTAGAAATGGTGAATAGACAATTTAAATGAGAAGTTTTACAGTAGGCCTAAACTCTTTTCTGGCTATCATCGGGAAACGTTCCTTCTTTTATCAGAGCGTTATTGATAAAGGATTTGTATATAGCCGCTGATTAGTCAGATAATAGAAACGCAGCTTACAGTTAGATTTTAGATAAGTTAATTGTAGCCATGTCTACCAACCTTCATGCATGTAGCCCATGCTAGTGTACTCTGTCATCGGTCTTTAACCAGTTAATTCTAGAGGCTTTGTCGCCATGGACTTGGCCCTCTGCATGGCTAAACAGTTTGTTTGAAGATTAGCAATGCTGTCTTTGCTCAGCACTTGAGGAAAATTAACTTTCAAAGATCATGGAATCGCTTCACATCTTGGTTGTATTAGTGCCAATTATTGTTGGAATACACCCCCTCGTCATATAAGTGAAATACCCTTAATCTCGACGTAAAACACCAATCAGCCGTGGACTTGAACGTGATGCATGTAGCAGACGACGCGCACTTAAAACGACGAGAAGATCAAAGGCATGGTCATATGGGGTTGATTAGCAAATGCTTTATAAAACCCATTTCCTTAAGGTAAGGTTTGAAAAAGAACATTGTCGAACTAAGTTTCCTATATTGCTATACCCTCGTCATGAAGCGTTGTACTTGGCCAAAACCTGGACCATCGCGCACATGAACTCATGCTCAGGGGTATCCTGGAACAGCTTTGGTCAGTCAAGATGGCCCCGCTTGTGCAGGAGAAAGGGTGTGGGACCCGTTTAGCTATGGCATAGACATATCGGATTTCAGACGCGGCATGTGCATAGAGACGAACTTTCTCTGCGTCTGCGATCTTTCAAATCGCGGCGAAGCCCTTCCCGAAGCCTCGAGGGCTGCACTATGGTTTTGTTAGCTTTGTTGATTCTGCGCTTGCTGTCCGTCAAATGTCACTACATATTCAAGACGGTTGAGCTGCGTGTCCAAGAGAATGCCAAGATAGATGTTCACGGGTCCGCCCTTTGATCCGTTTTTCGTGAGTTGCACCTTGCTGGTCGTCGAGCCACAGAACGTGCATTGTGGTCTGGGACTCCCCCAAGGGTCATGATGGCCATATAGGCCTACAGATCCCTGGTGACCCCGGAGTGATGTAGCAAAGGTAGACGTCAATTCAATAGATCTACAATATCCCGTTTTCGCTGATTTTTTATCAATGTATGTTAGACGATTACTCATCCCATATTCTTAAGCAGAGTTTTGTCGGGGTCCTGTGAATCCAACGTTATCGTGAGAGCCAATTGGGCGGTTTCCAGGACGTTCTGTAATTTATCGAGATTTGGAAATCGCACTAGGTGCTGCTTTTTCTAATCAGTATGGTGCTGTTGTTCGTCATCTCGACAGTCTGCCTGTGATCCTTGACCCATAGTGGGTCACCCGATCTCGTGCCTCAATATTCTGCTACCGTACCTAAAAAGTTTATCGCTCGGAGCGATATCAGCCGCATTCCATGCACTAATTTCACCTGGGAGCCCACGTAACGCTCAGCACGTCTTGATAGCGCTTGGTCGTTGAAGGGGGGTTTACAAGCTCGTGAGAAACTGCTTTTCTCAAACGCGGTACCGTCTATTATCAAATGCGCCCTTGTCTTAGTCTAAGCTCCGATGATTGCCCAAGTTCTGATACTGCTTTTTAACCACTTGACGTCTGAAAGCCTTGTGCCATCGGCAATTTCCATCCTGCTGCACCAGGGACCTTTCTCCGCGCGAAAGACGTACAGTCTTCGTCCTAGTTCCCAGTTTCGGAAATAAGGCCTGTCGCGTGATACCCCTGGCTGGTGCAGTTAATTAATATCAACCTAAACCGATGTAGCCCCATTTGCCATCTTCCTACGCAAGGGTCAGTATGTGTAAGACGAGACTAACACAGTACTATCCCTCGCTGTAACTCGATCGGAAAACGTGGCACAAAATTTCATTGGACTATGGTAGAAACACGTAGGCTAATCAAAAAGGCG
>JAVFBX010058242.1:0-17113 GCA_034783855.1 Mopalia kennerleyi | reverse complement strand
GTTCAAACAGTCCTCAAACTTACACTATACCATCGCCTCACCTGTCTGTTCAAACAACCCTCAAACTTACACTATACCATCGCCTCACCTGTCTGTTCAAACAGTCCTCAAACTTACACTATACCATCGCCTCACCTGTCTGTTCAAACAACCCTCAAACTTACACTATACCATCGCCTCACCTGTCTGTTCAAACAGTCCTCAAACTTACACTATACCATCGCCTCACCTGTCTGTTCAAACAACCCTCAAACTTACACTATACAATCGCCTCACCTGTCTGTTCAAACAGCCCTTAAACTTACACTATACCATCGCCTTGTCGATGTGTTCAAAACAGCCCTCAAACTTACACTATATCATCACAGTACCGATGTGTTCAAACAGCCCTCAAACTTAAACTATATCATCACATTACCGATGTATTTAAACAGTCCTCAAACTTAAACTATATCATCACCTCCTCTGTACGTTCAAACAGCCCTCAAACTTACACTATATATATGATCACCTCATCAGGGTATTCAAACGGTCTTAAAACATACTCTATATCAGCACCTCAGATGGATAAACTGTCATAGTGTGAAATTGCCTCCAAAACATTTTATGCAAATATTGTTTTTGGAATTTAAGAGCCAGTTGTATTTCGATAATCGTTTGGACACAGAACTTATTATAGTTCTGTGGTAATTGTTGGAGAAGTTGGATTTCAACACAAGTTGAGATCAACACAAGACAAAGTGTTAGTGCTCAACTCGTAACAGTTGTAAGTCATACTAATGACGTGATAAGGGAGCTTGTTTCCTACATAGTCCCTGATCTAACGTTTGTTTCCTACATAGTCTCTGGTCTAACGTTTGTTTCCTACATAGTCCGATATAACGTTTGTTACCTACATAGTCCCTGGTCTAACGTTGGTTTCCTACATATTCCCTGATCTAACGTTTATTCTCCTACATAGTCCCTGATGTAAGGTTTGTTCTCCTACATATTCCATGATATAACGTTTGTTACCTACATAGTCCCTGATCTAACGTTTGTTCTCCTACTTCTTACTGTATTTCAGACGAGGAGAAGAAGGCACGACCGAAACGAGGTGAGTGCACCTCTCACTCATATCAATCCGAATTTGGTAATTACACAATTATTTACTTTTATTTTACAAGCTTCATTAACTTTTAACAGCTTCTGGCCTAACAAACTCATGCCGTTTGATTGTAGATGCATTTACTAACCCACCGATACTTTATAACAAATTTAGATAGTGGCTTTGATACCTAACATTCTTACCCATTTAAAAAAAGTTTTCAAAAAAAAAAACGATTTCAAATTCGCCATTGGTTTATTCTTCTTCTGGAAGTTTCCCGCTGGAAATACTATATGCATATTTAATGTACAGAGAAAATGTGTATGCATGGGAATAGTATTAACTGGTACAGGTTTATGTTGTGTTAATGTGCATGGGACAATGATGTAAAATGTAATCTCTTAATTACGATGCGATTGTCTGTCCACTTTGACGGACCACGAGGTTTCTGAAGCGAAACAAATCCTCTGTACAGCCTAAGGGTGATATGTAAATGGTAGGCGTTCTGGATTTCCAGCTGTTTGACCAACTGTCCAGTGAGACTCGATCTCTTTCCTCTCTTATTAACTCACATTACAATGGTGTCAGATGTGTCAATAACTAGTCGCATATCCCCATTCTTATACAGGTTCATACGGGTTTCTTACAGGGATATCACCACCATTATAACCCTTCCAGTGACTATAGCCTACAATTATATCCATGTCATCGCTACCAATTCTCACTCAATTTACAATAATCGATCTATCAACATAATCCTACAGGAGGCGTCATCAACTTTTAACTATAGTTTGCATAAATTATGGGCATGCTTATATATCCCATGTTTAGAAGATTATGACACTTAATATTCATCTCCAATGAGCCTACTTTTGCAGTGATAGCTTTCTTAAATCTGTCATCTTTTAATTATTCATGATGATAGTGTAACGGTCATTCAACTTTTTGTTAAATGGCGCATTGACTTCATTACACAAATTCCAATTACATATGTCACAGACCCCGAGCAATTTTCCGTGTTCTTCCTGCAAACCGTAGATATATTTTAAGTGACGTATTCTCAATACTTCCACGGTTAGCATTATTTAATGTTGGACTCTGAAGGGTTAGCAGTCTTTAGAAGGGTTTCAAGGATCCTCCCCACAGATAATCGGTCGTCAGATAATTACTGTCTCATCCTTCACATGTGTGAGGAGTTTGTAGAGAGCTTCATCCCTCAATAGGATCGAGGAGTCTGTAAATTGAAACTCTCTCCCATAGAATTAGTCTCCTCTAAAGATTCCTGCTTTTCGTTTAACCAACACAATGGATGCAGAAGTTGTATAACATTAAAAGGCCAGCTAAGCCTGTTGAGCAGACAGTCAGCGATTCGCTCTCACTAAAGACAAGAAGATTTGAGGTTAAAGCTTTTCATCAATATTTTTCACTTGATATTCTGTATGAGGGTTTACATCCGTGTATTGGTGACTATAGAGATGTGTGAAGCAGAGCTCCACAAGACAGGTCGATTACTGACACGAACCCTAACCTCACCGCTCACAAATCTAATTTAGCCTTAGCCATCACTGGGGGCATACGATTAACAGCAAATCAACCAGGCTTTCTAAAAGCTTATTAATCTCTTAGCTGTTTCTCTGCTGCAGCAGAACTACGCCATACAGTTACATGTTCGCTTCTCTAGCGGTCTCTCTGCAGAAATGTGTTTCTTGTTAACGCTTTGTTTTGGCGCCGAGGCTGAACTAAACTAAATATCTGGATATTCTATTTTGTGGTACACATGTATTTTCGTTATTTTGGGATAATACTTTCATTAGTTTGAACAGATTCTAGTTCAGAAAATGTTCAGAAGTTGCCGGCATGTAGTGCTGGCGATTCGTTGCCTCACACTGAGGGTTGTGGGTTTGATTCCCGGATGCGTTCAAGCTGCAAAATTTTTTGAACTAGAATCTGTTCAAACTAATGAAAGTGTTATCCCAAAATAACGAAAATACTGTAAATCTTCACTTTCTAGAAGACACAAAAATTATTCATCTTATTTTGTGGTTTGAAAAGTGACCAATAATAACGTTTTGACTGTTTTGGCATAACAGTCTCAGCACAAATACTAGTTGTGAACAATTTTCAGACGCACGGCTTTTAGAATCAATTTAACAAATCAGACAAATAAATCTCGAGCTGCAGACCTTTAAGTCAATTCTATAAATAACATGGAAGGAAGTTTTCCTTAAAGGTGAATGTGACCAGAAAATGGTAGGCCTATGGAAGACCCTACCTGCCATTAAGGGTATCCGCATCTCGTACGGGCCTCAGCATGTTAAACCTTTCTCATCTGGTATGTGACCTGTTTACAAGCGGGTTGTCCTCACATGACAAAAACACTTGTGTATTTTCACAAGAAAGGCTTCAAATTATGCTCCCGATCAAATGTGTAACTACAGCTAAACGGCCGTACATACCGGTAATCTAAATGTTTAAGTTGGCGCAATTCAACAAACATTGTGCAACTTAATCTTTATTTGAATGTTTATTTACATACATAGTAGTTGTGTACAGCAGTGTAAGAACGTGTGTAGGTCGTAGTAACCTGTGAACGTTATGTCACAGTGATATCACCTGAACACTGGCACATATCAGATCAGGGTTAAGATCATATAGTTCCCACCTAGGCTTCAATAAACACGCCACAATCCCAACTCAAGCAACCTTTGTTCTTATTATTCATTGGCCATCGATCAGATGGATTTGCCCAATTATGTCAGCCATGGAACCTTTACTAGCGTACGGCCGGAAACAATCGGGCTTTAAAAACATCCAAGTAATCAAAGTATCACATAGTAGTGGAAACCACAGCTTAAAACGGCCCTGTATGTCTTTATTGTGGCCTTTTTAATACCCTGGCAGTTCTGTTCGGGTGACCTATCTGAATACAAACAGCCCGAATACTGTATCAATAACATGTGGGTGAATGGAGGTTGATAGTATCGTAGAAGACTCATACCAACTGCCCTCTGGAGTATGACTTTGTACCGAGAGACCGCTAACTTGTAGCCAGGTAATATGACACTAATACCGCTGATACACGCGAGTCCCATTGCATTGAGATGTGAGGTCAGCTTGATCACTGGCAGGGTCTGTGCAGTTTCAAACAATTCACATATTAAACTAGTTTTTCCAAGTGATAAGCTATTCTACGTTCAAATAAATTTTGGCCAAGAAAGGAAAATATCATTCCTGTCCCTGTTTTCACGTCTTATATAGCTCCCAACATGCCAAAGTTTCAGCTTAGTTACTTTTATTTGATTTTTTTCCTACAGAGATCTTCAAATATAAGTTAGTGACATTTATTACGTTTATTCGTTTTTTTCCAAAAACTGCGCAATTTTTAATAAAGCGCAATATGTGTGTTGCTTATCATAAATGATATTCCGCATGTAGCCGAGCAAAGCCGTCTTTTATAATATGTACATTGTATAAGAGAATTGTTTTTTTCGCATTTAAAAGACTTTTCAGTATGCTCTGCGCAGAACAGTTCGGAGTGCGTCCAAGAGTTTTCAGAAGGACACCATTCAGTTTTTTTACGTTTCTTTAACACTTCGGTGCCTAGTCTTTATGTAACGATGTAACGACGGTTGAAAATGTGTTTCTGAGAAGTTCAAAACGACAATATGTCTTATTCTACGCCATTGGGTATAAGCAACTTAACACCTCCATTCTATCAGTCTAATGGCGCCCCCGGAGTGAATTTCAGGTTTGTGAGATGTGTGCTCTTCACCTACGGAAACTGTTTCTGAGCAGAAGAGTATTTTAAATACCGGGTGACAGTGTGTTAACTACTGGTTAAGGGCTACCCTTGGAGAGCAGAGTGTGCCAACTGACAGCATAATGCTCATCACAGTTGAAAACTTTCGCCTTGTTTCCGTGGACAGGCGCCCTGTACATTAAGAATGACCCAGTCGATATACATATATATAGCTATTTGTGAGTGTCTCTCTGGTCATTGGAAGTCGATGGTGCAGTATGAAGATCCGTTATGCTCAATCTACCCTTTGATATAGGTATGTTTTCACAGGAGTTGAGGTTTTGGTGCTGGTCATTACAGGTTTGTGTTTGTAAAATATGTCAGCTGTCGGTTGATTTCATGTGGAGAATTCAGCCGATTAATCATCCGAGTGAAGCTTTGATTTTCTTTCTATTGTGTTATTGATTGGAATGATTCGGCCGCCTTTCTCTCAGCTCTCATATCTTTGTTGCCGCTCAGACTAAATGGGATCCGTCCCCTGGCCAATAGCTCACGATACACGCCTGATTTACTTCTCTTTGGAAACTTGTGCCCGGAGTCTGGTAAGCGATCAATCTTAGGGAGGAATTGTAGGAGAGACTTTGAGAAGACGTGTCAAGCCAACAAGCATCATCTCCCATTACCACACTATCTCACTAGTTATTTTTTACACGGGTAGAATAGAAGAGGATCTGTTTAGTAGAGTAATTCCAAGCTCCGAGGACAGACGGACAAAAGGTCGCCATCATCATCTTATAATGAACTGACAACTAACTTCTCACAACAATTCGCCAGTGTGATATATAGCTGAGGTATACGAGGGCTGATTTAATGTGAGCCAGGATGATTGAATATGAACGTGGATAATCATCGTGTCTTTTACCACGCGGTCAGCGAAGGGCTCGACCACAGAACATCAGTGCACAAGTCTAGATACCAGGAACGGCCAGACGAGGAGCCTCTCCCTCTCTTAAGATGCTATTTAGAGGGGGGAAAACGCCATGAGCATAGCAAGGGGCTATCGAAACAGTTCCTAGCGAGATGACAGACTTGTAAAGAAATATCTCCTCTCATCAAGCCGTAGACTTAAATCGAGCGGAAAATTAGTGAGCCCGGTATATTTTATAGAATTTGCATGTGAATTGAAATAAAGAGAATTTGGCTAGGAGGACCCGGGGGCAGGAGATAAGGGCGCCCTCTATCTCAGTATTAACAATCTACACTAATTTCTAATCTTTTCTTTGCCTTGTTGTTGAAATAACTATTAGCGTTTGCACAACTGTTAATCTGAGTGAGCCTCTGATTGGCCGAGACGGGGGTGTGAGCCAATAACTCCAACGTGAAGCCCCATTTCTGCCTAATTAACTAACAATGCTAACACACAATAACAAATAAATAGAAATTATGTTCATGTTATGTGTATGACAATATTCTGTTGATGAAACTTATTCCTCACGAAATCATTATTATTTAAACTGTAAAAGACAATAACTCAGATACGAATTAAATGACGAAAGAATGGCGATGATATCAAGGCAATTGTCCATGACAATTAGGACTGGAGTCTAAAAAAAGGTTCTTGATTTAGATTCATTAGGATCTCATCTATTTCTGATACATCATTTTTATAGCTTTCATTCTACAATGTATATCAGTTTTCTATCAGTTGAAAACCGATGGGGTTGTCCTGTCTGTTGATTTTACTGACTTTTCCATGTTAATGTCACTCTTTACATGTATATTACTCGGGTATGTATATAAGCTTTACGTTTAATATTTGTACGATTTTGTTGACTTACAGGTCACAGTGGGGTTAACCAGTTAGGTGGGGTTTTTGTCAATGGACGACCGTTACCCGACTCCACTCGCCAAAGGATTGTTGAGTTGGCTCACAGTGGCGCCAGACCCTGTGATATCTCACGTATTTTACAAGTCTCTAATGGATGTGTGAGTAAAATCCTAGGACGTTATTATGAAACTGGTTCGATTCGACCACGCGCCATAGGCGGAAGTAAACCTCGTGTGGCTACACCGGAAGTAGTGACTAAAATTGCCCAATACAAACGAGAGTGTCCTTCAATATTTGCCTGGGAAATCCGGGACCGGCTTCTCTCCGACAACGTATGCAATCAAGACAACATTCCCAGTGTGAGTATGAACAAAACCTGAAACTTTTATTAATCGTGAAAAAATTTTAAGAGTGTAAAATAGTTCTTCAATTTGATCGGATAATGACTTAGTGTAACTTTGTGAACAGATGTGTGTCGGTAAATTTATGCAGAGACACTTCACCAAGTGTTTTCACTGTGGTATATGGGTTCCGCTGCGGCGAATGCCCCCGGGCCCCAGTCTTGCTAACATGCCATATTGGAGAGGACGGCCATCAGCTCAATAATACTGCCATCAGTAAAATTAAGATATCACAAATAAGTTATCACGAAGCTAAATTTAGTGGATGTTCATCAGAATTAGAGAGCAGTAAAGATAGCTGATTGGTGTTAGAATAATAGAGGGTCGACCTGGGTTAGCGTGCTTCCCCTCACCGCCTACCTGGCAGGGGGCAGCTTTAAACGAGGTGCTGTCCTAAGCGCATCTGTCTAGCTGATTATCGGTTCTTTATCCTGTGGATGTGCTCTGGGCGATTACTCCCTAATGCCTGCTCCCTCAATAGATACACATATAATATTTATCCCGAGACCTGTCTTTGTGGGGTCTTGGGGGGGGGGAGGGGTTGTAAGGAGGGGAAGAGTTATTTTATACTACTTTACTCCCATCATTAGTGCATCGCCTGTGATAATTCTCTCTACCCTTCTCCCTCGATTCCTCTTGAATCTGTTATAGACAGTTTTAGCCAGCACTTGGTGGATTCTCTGGTAGCTTAATTTAGCAGTCCATTTTCCCTTGCCAGCATTGAGCAATATGTGTAATTATCTGATGTTTCTCTGTTCTTACTCATCCTTTATATGTTTCTATCCACTGGCGAAATCAGCTTAGTTTCAATTGAATCCCAATGACTCAGCAAAAAATAGAGGGAGAGAGCTAGATACAGGAATTATACCATTTAGGTTAGGTCAATGACTTAGCTTTACCGCTGTGCATCACTTAATTAAGCAGAAGAAGTAGACAAGTGTTGGATTGGATTGATGAGGAGGTCTACCTGTTTTGAGCCCAATAACCATATAAGATAAATACAATAAGGGTGTTAGGCACAACCTGCAGTGGAGACATCCGTCTTAGGTAAATCAAATTATAATCATGTTTGTAGCCAATTGCCAGTTCGCCTTGCGCCATGGAACGATTCCCGGATAAAGAATTAGAAAATTATCATCGCGACTGAGAGCAATGAAATTGACAGGGCTAGCTTTAATTTTCTGGTAATTAAGTTACATTGTATTAGAAAGATGGAGTTTATAACGAGGCCATTCTCATTTTTACTGTGGCCATGTTTCTGTATGGTGCAATAAGGGCGACAAACAAAGCTGGTGGCTTTGTGTTGTACTAGTTTAAAACCTAGAACTTCAAATCTAGGGACTTCTCATGGAAACTTATCGAGCAGCCTTTATTTATGGTTTCATCTAGGTCCCCCATTCCAGGCTTTATCACTACCGCTATTAAATCTAAGATATACATTGTTCGTGAATATTTTTACATAGAAAGGAAAAAGTAGAACATTAACTGGCACTCTAAATCCGCATAGTTTTAAAGAGATGAAATCATGAGTTATGATAAAGTTAAAGCCCTTGAGCTGAGAACTTAGAGTGTACTCGTTAACCTAACCGGCTTGTAAACGATTTTAATTTTAAAATCGCAATGTATTCAGGTATCACATGAACATCGCATTACCTTAACCAATTTAGTGTGCAGTTTCGAATGGTTGATATTTTAACTGTTGGCCATTGTTTTGGCCGTATTTCCATTTTTTTTAAACTTTACCCTTGAATCATATATATTGATTTTATAGTACTTTCTTGACAGGCAAATGAATGTAACTTCTATACCTGATCGTATTCTACTGCTTTAAGAAATTTGTAAAACATGCAAATCGATTGTGTAAAGTTCATTTTTATTTTTCGTATACTTAATCAACGTTTAAAACCAGATGATGAATATGTAAGTTGATAATTTTTAGCGCACGCATAGTTATTAAAATTATTTAAAATAAACGTATACGAAATCAGTATAATTCAATATTTTGACGTTGGAATCGTTTTGTGGGACGAGCCCCAGGGTTTAAGTGAGCCCGTATAAGGCCCATGATTGGAGACGCGATGACAATATCGTGTGAGATTAGATGACTGCATTAAGCAGACAAATCAGTTGGCTATTCCTTTCACCCCCCAAACAAACGCCAGGAAGGGGGTCTTAATAACCAGAGCATGTTAATTGATTGCAGTCAGTAATTAGGAGGAGTTATCCACGGCTCTCCTCAACTCTTTTTGGTATTAATCGGATCTGTAACAAGTAGTCAAACTTTGTAAATAGAAGCTATCTGTTGGATCATCCACCATTTTGAGTCCATTTTCTCTTCGTGATGACATAAAATACAATGAAACTATTTTCTGAAACAACCAAAAATATTTTTGTCCACAAAGCAAGTACGAAAAATTTAAGAGAAGCAAATTAACTGCCCATGCTTAATCATGTGAGGAGTGTGAAATGCAACTCCTCTTTCAACCTCCAAATAACGTATTCTGAGTGTCCAGGGAGACTATTCACATTATTTACCAGAACATTTATTTCCTATTAACTCCATCAAACCTGTTTCATTTGTTCCTTTTAAGGAATCATTGTTTTCATTGACATTGCTCTTTCTGTCAGCGTTCGCGAGCGGAACAGCCGCCTCGAAGAAACAAACCTCTCTACCCCTCAACTGTTTTTTCTCTTGTGTTGTGTCAAATCGTGCTTACCATACACTTTGCAACGAAACTCCTCCTAAAATAACATTATTTTAGATTTGAGAAGATCTTGTGAGGGGACGTGAATGGAGGTCACCAATCTAGCGGCTTTTGTTGATCATTGTTAGAGGGATGTTTTGTTCAAGTCTCACCGAGATCTAACAATTATCACATCCCTTCAAATTCGCGAATCTCTTGTTTCTCCAATTTAGAGAAGCGCCGAACAAGGAGCGTTTCGATGACAGTTAACTAACAACATTTGTGATGGCGAATTTGGTTCTTTCTTGAATTTGTTATAAATTAATCTTGAAATGTCGATTAGAGAATGGGGAATTGGTTCTTGTCGTTGTTAGTGACTGGTTGGCAGTAACACATGTGTAGAACTTGTCTGCTGGACTCGTGGATCTGATATATTTGGACTCATCCCAGTCGTTTGGAGATGAACTTCAGGCAGCGCTCTCTCTCATTCACTTCCTGTCAAGCAGAAAATCGCCAGACAGACCTTATTGCAATAGCCCAGCAGCTCATAGCCTCGATTTATTTAAAAACACTGTGGATAAATGTGCAAAGTTTCTCAGTGTTCCGTTGTAACGATAGCCTGTTAGTTTGAGAGAAGAGAATGAGATCCCAGAAATGGTTTATTAATGATAAACATATGACGGACACTCGCCAAAGACTTTCCTTTTCATTTCCACCCTGAACTGGTGGCGAAGGCTTCTTATTACTAACACAGCATAATTTAACACATGGATAAATCCGCTCATTCCCGACCAGATTTAATTAATAAAATTGGACGGTTTCCAATGAGAGAAAAGGCTTTGGGTGGCCATTTCGCGCGTATTGATATGGCTAAAAACAAGCCTCTTAATCAATGTAGTAGTCCGCGCGCAATCTAACAGCTCAGTCAAATCTCTTGGTGGTACCCAGCAAAAAAGGCGACGTTGGAGACGCTGGGTGTGTCGCCCTGTTCTGTTCGCTCCATTTAACCAACACCAACAAACGTTTAGATAATTGAATATCTCAATCCAACTTATCTTCTATAAAAATATATTTATGAATATAGCTGGTGTATTTATTTGTTTTGTCAGTTCATTTCTCTCGTGTATTTATTTATTTATTTATTTATCTATTATTATTAATATGCTGATTAATTTGGTGGCTTTACCGTATTTACTTATTCGTTCCATGCATTTACAGATAGGCCTAAATTATTTAAAAAAAACGCAGAGAGATATAAATTCTTTATTTATTTATTTATTTATTTATTTATTTGTTTCTTTCTTTCTTTTTTTCTTTCTTTCTTTCTTTCTTTCTTTCTTTCTTTCTTTCTTTCTTTCTTTCATTCATTCATTCATTCATTCATTCATTCATCCATTCATCCATGCATTCTTAAATTTATTCATTCATCCATTCATCCATGCATTCTTAAATTTATTCCTATATTCGTTCATTTAATCAGTTATTTATTTATTTATTTATGTATATTTGTTTGTTTGTTTACATTTTACTTTTTATTTTATTTGTGAAATAGGGACAGGACTTCAACCAATGTAAATCTGGTACACTGAAGATATCGAGTAGTACAGTGTATTGATGAACAACCTTAGTGTTGTGCCTGGTTGAAAAATAATCTGGAAAAGTCCGGAACAGAAAAAAATGTCGGCTTTATGATTTGAAAATGAAAGAGACCTTGTCGGCCCTTTGTCAACTCCCTCAGCTTATCATAGTTAACGGTTGAAACCGGTAGAGTGTTAGGGTAGACATTTTCCAATTTCCTTTCCAGCTTATACGGCATCCATCTCAATAGTCTATTCGAACTCGTTTCTATTCGAACATAATATCTGCGGATAATAGGCAAGGATGGGAGGAGATGGTTGGCTTTCTTTACAAGTTACCGATTTAAGGAACTCCACAATATATTGGTGATAGTATTATGTCAGTGTATTTTGGCGGGCTAGGATTATCTTTATATCTGACGGCGATAAATTCATTATGAGTGGAACCGTTACTTCCTCCAAAACTATTAAACCTTAGTATAGAAGCTTACGTGTCTTAATCGATATCGCCAGTGTCGAGGAAATCAATATACACTGATGGTACGTGGAAAATCTTTTCTGGCGTCCCTTCTGATTAAACGGTAACCATTTATCAAATATCGCAGAAGAAACTCGATATTTTCTATCCAGAATGCCTGATGTGGAAATAATAACTTCTCTAACCAATTAACAGCCCCGTGGTTTAACCTGGACCCTCCAGTAAAATGGTCGTCTACAGTAGGTTATTGTGTTTGTGTAACAGACTGGATTGATTGATAACCACACGTAATAGTATTGAAGAGGCCCTCGTCTGGCCAAAGATACCTGTATGGAGATTAGGATTAGAAACAGCTTATAGTAGATTAAAGATTTAAATTGGACGTTTTAAAGTTAACTCTCTGCTGGCAATCATTTTGCATTGCCTGTTCGGCTTCCACAATCATATACCTAGCATAGCATACCTCAATCACCTCTACTATTAAAATCTCCCAAATATTCTTTGATCAGTTGCTATTTCTGGGTCCCGACGAAATTGTGGAAAGTTCTGTTATCCTGAACAGGGACACATCTCGTGTTTTTATTTCCTCAAATTTCCAATCCAGCACATTTAACCCATTCATTAAAATAACAGAACCGTATCTCCCAATAGACCAATATGTGACTTTCTTGTTTTTATTGGCCTCGTGCTGACCTCGATTTCTCTCTAACTCAGGCCAATTACAATGAGTCGCTCTTCAATCCAGACATATTTTTATTTTACCATTTTCGCTTCTTAAAGATTTATTTCTCTTGGGTGATATGCCCAAACACACAGCACGTAATATCAACCAGCACGTGACTGCAATATCCTTTTAACACGTTCTAAGAGTTCAATTTCAGTTATGACAACAAGGTGGATGCTGTCAGCTGACTCTATGCTATAGACAACAAAGCACATTTCCCGTATTTTAATCCTGTTTTGAATAAATATACTTGTATGAGATATTCTGGCTTCATAAGTCAGAGTGTGCGTATATTATTAAACCCATTTGTTTGTTGGTTTGTTTGTGTGTTTATTTGTTTGTTTGTGTGTTTGTTTGTATGTTTATTTGCTTCCTTGTATGATTTGAGTTTAATATAGAACTCAATACCGGTACGTTGAAAAACAGGTTGGAACCCTTGTTTAAACCATCCCAAAGATTGCCGGAGTCACCTGTGTGGCGCTCTCATATACCGGAGGTGGGCTGGACGATTCGAATCCGTGGGTGGTACATCGAAGGAGGAGCAGTAGTAGGGCCTTTTTACTTGATTTGTCCCTTAAAATAGCAAAATAAATAAACAAAAATAAATTCAAATTTAGCCAATTCAGGGGGTCTACGTTGGTGGGAATGAGCCGCATGGGTGACTACAAACAGACAAAATAACAAATTGGATGCATTATAGCTCCTAAACTCCTTAGTAAGTAATTAATATTGGGCAAAGGAATATACAAGGATTGCTACACAGGGTACCCCTTTCTGTTATGTCTTCATATGTATGAGAGGGTTTTGAGTTCTGTGATTGTCTTATTTCTTTTCGGTTGCTGTCGGTGTTGTCGAGGGTGGTTTCCTTCACCCTTTATGCTGGCATTGAGAAATCGTCTAGTTTACCATATAAAGTTTCTTCAGTATATAAAATATCAAACGACAGTGCTAATTGAACGGATAATGGCAGAGGAATCCTAAAACCTGAAGGTTTACAGTTTCGGTATTTGCACTCTCAATCTGTTTATATATCTAAATTATTTTATATTCTAGGGCCTATGAGAGATCATTGGAGATACAGAACTCTGTATGCAATGGTCCGGTGTGCCGCAAAATCGCCTTCGGGTCAAATGAAACATCTTTAAGATACAGGTATGCGTTTAAGAAAGTCGTCTTAAGAAATGGGCTAGTAAGAAGAAAACATGGATGCCATATTTGAGGCGAGTTTTATCATAGAACAATTAATGTAACTCTTTGACCATTGCTGATCACGTGCTTCTACATTTCATTTGTCAGATTTATTTAATCAACTCTACATTTATTTGACAGCTATTGAGGTGGATATTGTTGAAATTTGAGACTAAATGTTCAAATGAAGCCGACAGACAGCTGCGCCTTGTACCTGGTAATGGCCGCGGACGGGGAAATAGTCAATGTCTCAAACACTTAGATATCTTGAGACAGTGGTCTGCACGAGTTCCGCGAATTATCAGACTTCAAACTGTTCATTAATGAAGTCATTCTCTCCACACGCTAATTCAATCGGGGGTCATTTAGTTTAGAAATGATCGAATAAAAATCTGAAAATATCAATTAAACTGCTGACCTTTTGGTATGAGAACAATTTGGGCTGGTGTCAGAAGAGTCTTGTCAGGAACTAGATCCAGGTATCTGTCAATGTAGCCTGTAATGGATCGGACTATACCGCGATTCTAGTTTCCACTTAAGGCTGTCAGTGTATCTACCAGTTCAGGCCTTTTCGGACAGAAATAATACTTAGAAATATAAATCTATGTGGACCTAAACGTTCGATTTAGAGTTCCTTATCTTCATCTATCACTGCCTATCGCCTATAGCTAATTTCTATCCTCATTGGTACTGAAATTTAAACAAGACCCAGCTTTCTGATACCTTTTAACATCAGAGAGCCTTTCAGAAATGGAAAACAATAATCTTGAAGTCAACTGGAAAATCCAAAAACTTTATTGAACTGGAAAATGATATTAACTTAGATAACTGAAAAATCCAATTGAGGAATGCAGTAACTTTAATGACGAGTCAATAACCTTCAAGAACTGGAAAATACAATAACCTCAAAGAAATGAAGAAATAACTTTAATGACGAGTAAATAACTTTGGATTGAATTTTTTTTAGTTGTTTAATCCGTTACAAATCCTTGAGCTGTAATATCTGATGCATCTGTAGTATTGTATCATCAACATAAAGACAATTTACATCCCTTGCCAAAAATTCATGGCCATTGCACAAAGGTTTAACTTAATCTTCCCTTCTTCGGTGAAGTCTATGTAGTAATCTAGTAAAAAAAAACGCAATAACATTAATGACGAGTCAATAACCTTTAAGAACTGGAAAGTTCAATAACCTTAGACAATATTAAATTCAATAATATTAGAGAACTCGAAAATACAATAACCTTAGACAATTAGAAAATGCAATAACATAAGATGACTGGAAAAATACAAACATTACATACTTCGAAAAAGCATTAATATCAGAAAACTTGAAAGTACAATAACCTCATAGCAATGGAAAATACAATAATCTTATGAACAACAGGAAATTCCAATAAGTTAATAGAGCTGGAAAATGACATCAACTTAGTTAACTCGAAAATGCAACCACCTCACAGAAATCGAGACTTTTATAACCTAAAAACAACTGCGCAAGTAAATTACCTTGGTGAACTGGAAAATGCAACACACTTAAAAGAACTGGAAAATACAATAACATCCCAGAAACGGAACATGCAATTACCTTATAGACAACTGGAAAATGTTATAGCCTCAGAGAACTGGAAAATACAATAACATCACAGAAATGAAAAAAGTAGTATATTTGAAAAACAATAAGATTAGAACTTGAAAATTTAATAAACTTAGACAATTTGAAAATACATTAACATTTGAGAAGTGGAAAATACAATAACATCACAATAACATCACAGAAATGAAAAAATTCTAAAATACGTTGACATTAGATACTGGAAAACACAAGTGAAAATACATTAAAATTTGAGAACTGAAAAATATAATAACCTTATTGTAAAATGCGGTAACATTAGATACTGGTAAGTGTCATAAACTTAGACAATTTGAAAATACATTAACATTAGAGAACTGGAAAAGGTAATAAAGTTAGGCAATTCAAAAATGCAGTAACATTAGAGAACTGGAAACTGTAATAAACTCAGATAAAGGGAACATAAACTATCTTTTGACAATGGAAAATTCAGAACTAACAAATGTTATAAGAACAATGAAGTAAAGGATGCAATAACTTCTGAGAACTGGCCAATAAAATGACAGTATACAAATCGAAGATGCGATGACATTACATTTCTTTGTTTATTTGATTTGGGTTGAACGTCGTGCGCAAGGGTATTTCACTTATGTGACGACAGTTTGTCCACTTCACACTGTTCCTTGCTTACATACGGAGGAAAACCGGAAGGAAACCTCGTAAATACCACCCCACGATTGCTGGAGCCACATCCTGCGACTCACTTATATACCTGATGGTGGACGGGCGGAGTCGAGTCAGTGGTCGGTTCATCGAAGTCCCTAACCCACGACCGCAAGCCATAATAACATTGAAGAACTGGAAAATGCAATAACCTAAGAGAAATGGAAAATGCAACATCATTAAATACCACTTCGGCAACTGGAAAATATTATAACCGTGGAGAGCTGATAAAAAACAAAGCCTGTGTAACCTTGGAGACCTGGACAGTTCCATAACCGTAGAGAACTGAATAGTCCAATAACATTGCAGCACGGGACAGTCCAATTAACTCGGAAAACAGGAAAGTCCAATAACTTTTGGGTACTGGAAAGTCCAATTATCTTGGAGGACTGAAAAGTTCCATAACTTTAGAATACCAGAGAGTCCAATCACGTTGGAGAACTGGGAAGTTCAATAACTTTTGAGTTGGACTGGAAAGTCATATCACCTTGGAGAACTTGAAAGTCTCATAACTTTAGAGTACTGGAAAGTCCAATAACATTGTAGAACCGGAAAGTCCTATAACTTAAGATTACTGGCAATCCCATCACCGTGGCAAACTGGACAGTCCAATAACTTCAGAGAACTTGAAAATCATATCACCTTGGAGAACTGGAAAGTCCAATAATATTAGAGAAGCGGAAAGTCCAATTACCTTGGAGAACTGGAAAATCCCATAATTTAAGAGTACTGACAATACCATCACCTTAAAGAACTGGAAAGTCCAATAACCCTAAAGATAAAGGTAATGACGTCACAATGCAACCGAATAACGTACCAATATTACGTAATCGAACATGCGACTGCAGCGCGACTGTCGCGCGACAGTATGAAATTTATTACATAAAAACATTATTTTCGTGCAGCTCGACAGTCGCGTCTCGTCCGGTGTGCATTGGGCTTAACCTTGGATAACTAAAAAGTGCCCTAACTTCAGTATACTGAAAAGTCCCATCACCTAGGAGAACTGGAAAGTCCAATAACCTAAGAGAACGGGAAAGTCCTATAACCTAAGAGAACTGGAAAGTCCCATCATATTGGAGAACTGGAAAGTCCTATAACCTAAGAGAAC
>JAVFBX010058131.1:0-17113 GCA_034783855.1 Mopalia kennerleyi | reverse complement strand
CCTGTAGTATAGTTATTCCCATTTAATGAAACCACATTATTACTCATTCTGTCAGTTTTCTTGAACGCAGTCCAAATGTAAAACACGTTATTCCTATAAACGTTGACCCAAGGTGGCCACATTGCGGAAAGCAAATAGGGCCGAGGGCTTGTGGCGGGATGTAAAGTATACAAACTCTAATCGTATGCATCGAGTTGAGGCAGCTATACGTAATCGATCCCTGATGTTTTCCAAATTGATCAACAGCTCAGTTGGGAGACCAGAACAGCCATATAATCTGAAGTCAATTAACACTCGCCTCGGAATTTGAATTGGCAAAATATCAACCCGTTTCTAAAATAACACATCCCCATTGGTTACTGGTCCAGCCTGATAGATATCGAACGTTAAAAAATGGTCGGCTCTGTATTAAATGGCGGCCAAACTATGACATATATTCGGCAAGGGCTGAGCAACCCATATAGGCTATCTGACATCGAGAATTGGGAATGTTTGTCGTGGATAAACATAAAGAAGAAAAACGGGCTAAAACCAACTTTGCTTCATTGTTCAGACTGGCAACTGGAAGACGTTAACAAAGCGAGTCAAGTGCCTATAGATATATACATTACGCAAATCAGACCAGTCGCTAATCTCATATATACCAGCATTATATCGGATTGTTCCTGCCGCTTGTAGCTAACCAAAATAGTATTTTTAGATTTTGCCGTAGTGTTTTAACTGGTGTAAGACATGAGCATTGCCAATATTTTAAACTCGAAGAAGATACAAAACACCTACTGGTAACTTGGCTTATCAGTTGAAAAAAGGAGGTTTTATTCGGAGAAGATTAAATCCTGCTTACGTGGGATTGTGAAGTTGTCTGTTCGTATCATAAGCGAATAGCACGGGTTGTCGAGTATACTTAATGAAAGACTTGAACTGTGTGGGAGGGAGAGCAAAGATACAAAATATAACTTCAAATACAGGTGCATATAGGTTTCCTCTATCCAGTGTTTAGTGTAGTTACCGGCCCATACTGCACACATGGCGTTAATATGGGGCCTGGTAGCATGCACGCTAGCTCTACCGATTGTGCACTCCGGCCTTGTGGACTACGTTTTCAAAGACACCGCTTTTGGTCGTTTACGGGGTCATACTGAAGAAGTCTTTCCCCGGAGGCCTGTGGATATCTTTCTTGGAGTACCGTACGCCCAACCACCAGTCGATGAGCTCAGATTTGAGGTACGTTAGATTATATAGATATTAAGATTTTCGAAGGAACGGGTACTATAAGACATCTCTCCCACTCATGTAACTACAAAAACAGGTAAACGAATAGTGACACGTTTTTTATGTGTATTTATTAACAGTCATACGAGTTATATAGGTGAGTGTGTTAGAACCGCTCCATGGTCTACCTCAGTGGAGCTTTATACCGTTTCTGAAGTTCTGGTGAAACTGTCTAACCTGGGATATATAATAGATTATATATCCCACTAACTAGTGTCGTGCTGGGGCCGGTTGCTTGACGCGCTATTAAATTTAATCATATTATTAGATGACGTCACGCCATGTTGTACGTCTTTCCCTAGCCATGGATTAGCGATTAAATCTGATGTTAGCGGCTTATCGTCTTTCGAGCAACCTTGCCCCTTGGACCGGTTACTTAAACGAAACGCTATTAAAATTGAATCCGCTGTTAGATGACGTCACGCCATGATGAAGGTCCATCTCTAACTTGTGTTAGCGGCTAATCGTCTTTCAAACAGCTGGCCCCTGGAGGGCAGTGTAGTCCAATCATACTTGTGATTTTTAATTCAACGCTGTAGGGAGATGTATTTAACAACAGATCAAAGTCGTCCTGCTCATTAATGTTCAATTTACATGCATGCAGGGTGGCTTTTATAGCTGGAGTGCACGCCCTTCTATCAGTGAAATCACCTACAGTATGGCGTTAATCACCAATCAATCAATCAAATATGTTCATATCTATACATGGGAAAGTTGCCATTGATTTGCCTACAGCATAAAACACTAAACCTACCAAAGCAAAGCTAGTGTAAGAACGGCACCTCTAGTACATCGTCAGCAGAGCGAACGTCTGAATACCAGAGTCAGTGGTTTCCATCAAACGTCCAATGGTTTTGATTTATTCATTGTGATGGTAACAGTTACGAGGCCCCAACAATTATTTCCATGTGCTGTCTGGCTTATATAAATCCAAGCCGGCACAAAAGCGCAATATTTACTTATGTGGCTTTGCCAGCTACCACCTCAATAACTACCCCACACACACGTGTTTTACCTTAGGGAAGACGGGTGGTGTGCGTCATCATGTCTGTCTGGGTAAACCCAATTTCAAACCTTCAACAATGTAAGCTAAGTATAGGACGACCTGTTGTTGTTACAAACCGGTCTACCTGTCTCAGTTATACGGTCATCGCCATTTAATGAGCCACTACATTTCGCCGCCAATATAATTTCATCAAATTAATGCACAGATATCATATATTTCGGAATGTTTAAGTGTGTTAATATAATGAGATCGGGTCGTTGGGAAGCTACTTTTTATTTTATTTTAAATATTTTAACTCTTTTTTACAAATCACTTGTTTATGTGTGTGCTGATTTTGTATTGTTTTTCTTTTCTTGATGCCCAATTAACTCAAGTGTTTCATTATGAAGATGCTAAATCATATCAGGCCAATTGCGCTATTTGCTTGGGCACTTACTGTAAACAGTAAACCCGGCTTCCGTGTACGTGTGACCTCATTTTGGTTTCGCTGTAATACTCTGACTTCCAACTATTTATTTCTAAAAAGCAACGAGATGGGGTACATACGATAACTTTTCTTGTATTTTGTGTGGAGTAATCCTATATGGAAGAAGACTTCCGCCAACGGTCTGCGTCTAAGACTGCGTAAAGCTATGTTAGTAAGACAACTAGCTACGCTCCAGGAGTCTTCCTCATAACATTTAGAATTAACAGAACCCTACCATATTTATGCACGTAATTTTCCAATATATAAAACTTGTTTCCTTACGTTGATTTAAACCATTTCGTTTTCTACCTCCAACTGTTATGGGTTAGATCGACCAATAAAACGACCAATTGACGTCCGTTTACACCGGTCAAAATCAACCATTTCTCAGCTGTATACCTTACTCACTTTTGATCGATATAAAAAGTCTTCCCGATTCGAGACTAAGATTTGGAGGCACATGCCTCGATCTCTCCTAGTCGGGAACCTCTCGCCGGTGAGTATTCAACGAACAGGACAGAATGAATTTGGTGAGGTAAGAGGCCATACAGATTCAATGTTTATTTATTTGCAGAGGCAGGCTTTATTTCTAAAGGTTTTGTACGGCTGGAAGCCTTATCTCTATTCGGCTTATGCGACATGTAAATTGACTGTCTGTTGGTGCTTTGAGAAGTGACTTTGCAGACCTTTGGATATTCGGATACTCCATTATGCCACCAGGGGGCTCTGATACAATAAAAGGAGACACTGGATTCTCCATTAACCGGATTTGAATAACTACAACATAAGATAAGGCATTTCGTCAATAAATAGTTGATACGCGTATTAGCCATACGATAATAGATTTAACATCGTAATATTTAAATAGTTTATTCTCGTCACCAACACGCCTGTTACAGCGTGGCATTTCGATTAAGGGAGAACCCAATGCGTCACTAGCCAATATTGAACAGCGCCCCCTGGCGTCGTAATGAAGCATGGTCATCCGAATCTCGTTATTGACAAAATGCCTTTTGTTTTGTTCTTTTTTGTGTTGATAGAGTTTTGACATAAATTATTCTGGAGAAATTAAAATAAGTACCATTTATTCACCATTTAATAAAATGGATTTGTCCCTATCCTACAGACCATGTGCTGCAACCAGAAAGTGAACTAAAATATCACAACTCCACGTAAAACAACTTTCGTGGAATTTATTTTCGTCACGGTATCGCCTTTCAAATACCTAATCCTCGGGCATACAAACCACATACAGTTTACAGTCGTAAATGCAAACCACATACTATACTATACTATACTATACTATACTATACTATACTATACTATACTATACTATACTATACTATACTATACTATATACTATACTATATATATAGTCTGATCGGTGTTGTGTTTCTGCGACATTGTAAAGTCGCCGCGCAAGTTACGCTCACTTGATAGTTTGATATTAAACAATCAAACTATCAGCATTGTCCGTCATAATATGGCAGCGTTGTCCCATCCGATATCCAGATAGCTCTTCTCGATGAAAATGAACTGGCAGTTATCGACCACCGTATATACATGATAGCAGCATATCAACCAGTGTGTGTGAGTAATTGAGTTATGTTGCAATGAGAGATTTAACTGAAGTAAGTTCTGAGCATACTGGCAATAACAGCGTCTATATTTACTCCCAGCGAGCGAAGGACGTCGGATCTTCACAGGGTTCTCAATTCAACATGATGTATTGTGGCGTCTGTTACTCTCATCACGGGCTCATAATCAACTCGTGAAAAGCCACTAATACAAATGGCACGTAAATAAGGTTAAGAGTTTCTCGTATTAGCTGCCAACTGTAAACAATCCGAATATATAGGTTAATACGTCTCGAGAAGGTTTACTTGGAAGGGTTACTTAAGATTTAAGACTAATAAATAAAGATACAATTAACCACGAAACAAGTAAGTGTAACTCAGGTAAGACAATATTGCGACCGACATCATCTGTGTCCAGCCCATAGACTGAATTAAACTACCTTAAAATTAAACCTTGGTGATAGTCGACAATGTTAATACAGATGGAATGGACCGTTCACAATTAACGCATGATAAGGGTGTGTATACTGAGAATGCGCCTGTACATGTTGCCCTTGTTATCTTCAACCATGAAGTACCCTAAATAGCTTTCCAACACACACTGTAACTTTGGGATAAGCCCGCGTCATCACAATCTGGCCAGACAGTTACGAGGCGGAGCTTAAATTTTAACCACAGTTACGAAACAATCCAGCTGTGTCAAGGTTTTTAAATGTGTGATTTAGGTAAACAAAAAGGGAAAACAATTTTTTTTTTAAACTAATTCTTTATTTTGCTTTCTATACAAAAGTAATTGCATTGATCTACAGCTGAATGTCATCAAAGCATAGTCTGGCTGTATTTATATAGGTGTAATTTACCTGGTGACAACCGCACAATTTGGGTAATTTACAAAATATCACTACGCATGTGCATTCAAAATGGTCCTGGTGTATGACCAAGCGGTCTAAAAGCAAATCATGGAGATAAGACGACGACTGTTTAAATAAAATACTTGCCCCCGTGTCAGAACAGCCATATAAAACCCGATATCGAACTGAAGAACAAGGAAAATGTTGAAACTTGAAGGGCTATTGACTGGCATAACAGCCACTCAAACCGATCCAATTGTCAAACACAAGTCCTTATTTGAGAAACATCAAATTGTACCTGCAATACAATTTATCAATTGGTGCAGCTTCGTTTATGGTTATCCTTACTGTTTATTTTATACGGACTGAGCTTAAGTTGGAGGGGATGTTTATGTGTTGTGTTTGCCTTAGGGCCTTCACGCGTCTGAGTTATCTCTTTAAGCCGATAGCACGTGTAGAAATCGATCTTGTCCAAATAAAATGTTTGGACATTCGTCGCATATTCGCATACTTATTTGTATATGCGATCTGGAAATTGTTGCCATAAACTACTGGTAACAGATTGATATGTCCTCCATTATCTATTTTATTATTCAAATAGACGCATATGTCAAACGAAGCCATTGGGAACAAGAAAAGCGTATGAATGATGTGAACGAAAATACTATATATGCATTGGCAAGTCCTGTTGAATACAAAACTAGTGTAATTCAGAACATAGACCACTTCATTTGTTGCAAAACTTTAATATACTTTATTTTGTCATCACACGGGATATCTAAAATCGACCAACGATTAAAATAGATTGTATGGTACCAGAAAACAAGGACATCAATCGATACTAGAACTATGGGGAATAATATATCTGGCGCGCAATATTCGGAAATTTCGATCTCTGGCATATCTATTCGAAAGTAATGTGCTTCAGGACAAACAATTTCAGAAAGCTACCTTTTAACGATTTAGGCCAGACATTGTCAGAAAGAAAGTACTGTGGGTCACATATTTATTTGAAAACTCGATTTTTTGGCCAGACCTTTTCGCAAAAACGGTGTTTCGGCGCAGACAATTTCAGGTAGCTGTACTTTGAGGCAAATAGTTGTAGAAAAAAGGTACTTTGAGCCATTGTTATTAGCTGGTGTTGAAAGCAAGTCTTTACCTCGAGTCCATACATTCAACAGTCCCATATAGCCCACATTGTCCAGAAACCTACTGCATTAAGTAAGTCATTTTCGGAGGCTCAAAAGCCTTCCGTTTTGGTTAAGCATGCGCGGAAAGCAAGTAAGTCGGGTAAACTACATAATTATATTATCTTTCTCTACAATAAATATATGTTTGTCAACCAGTGGTCAATCCCTTTTTTAGCAAAAGGATGTCACTCTGTTGCTGTCACCCTCATGTATTTAAAACACTACTAGCTGAGATAATTTGAAACGTTTTTGCTTCAGATTGTTTGGTTGCTAAACCCAATTGAAGTGATATAATTGTATACATTAAATGGCATTATGTGTGAATATACCACAGCTTACTACCTTCATGCGACTAACTCGCCTCAGGAAGAGGATCAGAGAAATCAACAATAATATATCTTACAAAACAACAACCTGTAGACTTACAATACAGTTATTTGGCTTTTATAACAACAGCGCTATTTTTCTTCAAAGTTAAAGCTGCCATGAGCGAATAACAGTTTTTTGTGCACCCATGAGTGCCATTTCGGTATAATGTTTTGATGCTATTTGTTTTTCCTTCCAAACCTTCTATGTAAATCGTCATTTTAGTAGTCGGTTATATTTGCATTACGTTTAAGCCTTGTAACCAGGTTAAACCATTGACATCTAACCGTCAGTGGGTCTTGTCTGATTTGGGGGAGGCGGGGAGAGGAGTAAACATTTTTATATGGGTAAGCCTGCAGGTTTTATTGCCAGAAGAAGAAAACGAATGTAACTGAACTGCATTAATTAAATCCGTCCTACAAACAAAAAAATGCTTGCTACATCTGTGGTTTATCCGGGAATAAATCAATGGCGATTCATTCGCGGCTAAACCGATACACAAGCAAACAAAATACTATAGAATATTTCCAAACCTGGTGTATTACCTTTTTAATAACTTAGCCATTTTATGGCAAACAACCCATGATTATTAACTGAAACACAATAATGTTGATGATGAAATCCTACAGAAGCGGGATAGTTTTAGAAATTCTGATACAATTACTCTAATTATACATCGATAATCGATATTGATAATTCATCATTTTAACAATGTCGATTTATCAACTATTGATATCAAATAATGTCAACGAATTGTCCATACCGATAATAAATTCATCTATATCGACATTTTAATTATTGATATCGTTAAATATCAACGATCTGTCTATATCTATGGCTTATTTAGCGACATAAAGAAATCAGATGAAATGCTAATTGGACCATCCATACAACGTTACTCCATGACGAGCACCAGGACACTGACAGCTCTCCCACCACCAGCAATTGGGATTAAAGATCAATTTAATAAATCATTGTGAGGTTGTCGTAAAAGTACATCAACAAATAAATCATTTATAAATCAAAAACATTCCATCATCAATCGAAAAAAAGCTTCATTTTGCTCATGAGTGTCTTTATTTTGTTCTCTGTTTTTTTTCTCTTAAAATGCGTATGATAAAGACGTTTCCGAAATTGCTGTACACATGAAACAGCAGCATTTCAAATAAATAAGCAGCAGTCGTAAATTGAATTTTTTCTGTGGAAATGTCGATTTGTGTGGGCAAGTTAAAGCTATTTTAACGATACATCATCTAATGGTGTCAATTCATTCTTAATGAAGCCAATGTAGTCAATGCCAAGTCATTCTCCGCTCATTCAAGTCGGGCGATCAGCAGTGATTCGGACTCTCGTTATATAGGGATATTTGCCGTTTCTCGTCACATGGAAAGAGTATATAAAGCCTGCGTTGCACGATTTATGGCCGATTTAATGACCAGGCTGTAAAAAGAGACAGCTTAAAGATATATAACCGAAAGTCTGTTTCAGTTCTTGTCAAGAAGCCAAAAATAACTTCATAGAATCGTTAGTTGACACCGAACAGGGCTTTAATATGCAGCCTACGTAGAAATTTGTGTCCGTTTTAAACAGCTTGGTTAAATCTGCCAAATTTGTATAAGAGGCCTATATCAACGTTTATCATCTCGATAGATGCATTTGTAAATTCACGTCAGATGTCAGATGTAACGGACAAATCAGAGTCATTCTGTTTGTACCGTCTTGTCTGTCCGTCAATTATGATTGTCCTGTTTTGTCTTCTCTCCTGGGTGCATTCTTGAGAAGAAAAAACCTAGCTTAAAGATATGACCAAAGAGTAACGCCGGCGGTGGAGGTGCCCTCAGAACATCGGTGAGACTTGAAACTAAACCGCCGTGCTGTCTTTGTGTTGCGTCCTGTGTTTGCCCTGTCCTGTCTTTCGGTTTATTGCCAGTGTCGTCGAAGATAGCTTCCTGTGCTTGTTTTATTTTCCCGGCAAGCCGTAATAAAGGTGAAATAAGCTTGAGTACTGCGTAAAAGAAAACCTAATCAATGTGATGGTGGAGTCTGTGAAATGTGAATTGTCTGTTGTTTAATGTTCCAAAATCTGTGATTGAAGATTACCCGTTTTTCTCATTATGATCCGGAAGTTTTGAAGCGAGCTTCCTGATGCCCTGTTGTTCTCGGTTCTCTTTGTGATGTCGTTGTATTGCGTCCTGTGATTGTCCTGTCTTTGTCCTGTCTTGTCTTTGTTCGTTACCAGTGGTTTCGAGGGTGGTTTTCTTCATCCATTGGGCTAGCGCGCCGTCTAGTGAGTGAAATAACCTTAGTACGATGTTAAACCCTATCAAACAAACAAAACAATCATCTTTATGACAGCCACAAAATTGTGCTGTTCACTATTCTGTCGTGACGCCAAAAAATCTAGAGCAAATATTTATTAAAATGAATAATACACGAAATATCAAAGTTGAGTTGAAATCAAACATAATGAGCGCGTTTCCGCCGGAATTTTTATAACATCGCGGATGTTAAACATTACGAAATCAAAGTTTTTGTTCTGTTTGATCTCAATACAGTTATCGTCAATGAAGTCATGCCACTTATAATTTTGCGGAAGCAGATTAGGTTATGAACGCATTTAATCCATGTGCTCAGCTTAATTTTCGCTAACCTCAGTCAAAGAAAGTGATATAGGTTACGTTACTTGAGAGATATTTTATTTGTTTATCGAATGGAACTGTGGAAGTTTCGTGCCATACCAGGGCTCATATATCCTGTTTTAAAGCTACGTATTGAGCTGCAATAGAGTTAAATATTAACCCAAGATAACCCCGTGTCGGGTAAATATTAATTACGATTCCAGTATTTAGAAGGTAGAACAAAAGAAACCTTGTGATATCAAAGCACATGTTGAGGCGAAAAAAGGCGAAAATAAGGGGCTCACTTGACACAAACCCAAGAACAGATATTAAACTTACAGTGATGATTCTAGATGGATTCTATCTGTAATACTACCTTTGCTCAATTATATGTTTCTTGTGTATTGCAGGACTGCTAATGTCCCCAACAAAACGCTCGTTAAGCATTGGCCCTTATATAAAATTGCACCTCCAATCTATTAATCAGCAAATCAAGAGACCAACGCGTGGTACAGTATGGACTGATACGCCCTTCGATGTTATTCCACTCACGAATTACTGTTTAAATCAACCAACTAAGTATGTCACAATATTATGGAAAACTGTTTCCATTTATCAACAATAGCGCCTTGAAACAAACAATTATTCAGCCAACAAACGAGTCAGTTCCTCCACCAGCCAATCAATGATGTCATCAGATAATCATTCCTTTGAGCCATCATTCGGTTGGGCTAACTTTGAGTCAATCTTTAGTCGTCTCATTTTGTCAATCCGGGGTATCAGATTTGTATCCAAGTAACACAGCAATTAAATGCAATTAATGAGCGTTCGCTCTTAATTCAAACTAAAAGATGTATGGTCTATACATACCATATACTTCGCTTTGCAGAGGGACATGAGATAGTGCGATATATTGACCAAAGTCATCATATTGCAGGTAAACCAAAATCTTGCCCATGTCAGTCTGATGACAACTGTGCACGTTACATATTTCAATAGAGATCAACACTGTTGATTAGTAAGAACTCATTTCCAGTGGGTGCCCCACGACCGTGGCCTAGTGGTTAGCGTGCGAGCCCATTCGCTGCTCCCACAGACCATTCATGCTGACAGTGAGACCACAGACCATTCAGGCTGACAGTGAGACTTTGGTAAACAATGCAACGGTGCATGTTTTCAGTTACCCAATGGACTGAAAGGCTGTCATGAAAAGTTTTTTCGAGTTTTCCAACGAAAGCTTTGATGAATATGATGCATGTATAGTTATTATTTCAATTAGCAAAAAAGCCCGACCTAACAGACGGTAGTGATGTTCATTCCATCTGACACCCACGGTCAAGTTGAATAATCTCTTTCTCGCACCGCGCGGTTTTGATACGATCTGGTGTGTCTTTGTTGTAACAATATTCCATGGCTCAAGAAGATCAACTTTGTTAAACGCGCGCAACTGATGACATCACATTCCACGGAATTCGGCACTGAAACGACATCTTGTAGAATTGGGCTTTTCTGTGCATGAGATATAATAAGTTTCTATTTCGTGCTATAGTACACCCCTTTGCGATCGTTTTAAACTATTTTGGGGCTATTATTTAAGAAACTGACTGATAACCACGTCAAAATATTATCAGTAATGTTAAATTATGACAATGTCTAATGTTTCAAGGACAAGAAACAAAATGACTATGTTGTAAAATTGTACGTACTAATATTCTCTGCGCAACGTCAAATGTCACCACACTGATGACCGCGTGGATGACCTTACACGTTGTATATAAAACGTCAAAAAGATCCAGTTCTTTCACATCAATATTTTGACCATATAGGCAGAACCCATGTCTCACGTGAAACAAAAACGTAGTGCCGAGCACAACACAAGGGTGAATACACAGTAACTCTACACTCTTAGTTTAGCTCTAATGGAACGCTGTAAGGATCTTCAATCATGGTTGTGGTGGAACCCTTTTTTTGGTTCTATATGGAACTCTCACAGCAACTGTTCCAAGTATTGATCCATTTCCTTTTATATAAAAGCACCATTTTGTCGTTATGGTTACCTATAGAATCATCCTCTTTTCTAAAGAACCCTGAACTAAACATTATTTCTAAGAGTGTATCGCAGGGAATAGTAAAAAGAGTACAAAACGTCCACATATCATCGTGACATCACAATGTAGAGATGACGTGGAAACAGTGGCCTTTTACTTTTTATGAAGCACATGAGCCGTTTGCTCGAAATATTATTATTCTCTAACACAAGGAGCCGTCTGGAACTTGCCCAAGACCGTACTCCGCTAAGCTGTTCATTAAAGAATTAGGTGGTTGCAAATGGTTTTTTACATACCCCTTTAGATTCGATTGTAAAAAATTTGAACTTTATAATGGTCAAAACTTGTTATCAGTGACAAACAAACTACCCTCGAAGCAGCTGATAAAATAAGAGTAGTGTTTTTTTACCTTTATCGACAGAGGAGTTCCACAATAGTTATAACCATTGATGATGAGCATTACTCAGAGGAGAACGAGCTCAAGAGTTTGGACAGACTCAGACTTGAGTATGCTCAGATTAAATCGTTCAGAACCGATTAGAGATACCTTCCAACGTGGCGTGACGTCATCTTATAGAGGATTTAATTTAATATCTCTTACGGCAATCGGCCCCAGTTCAGTTATTTTCAATAGTGAAAACAGTCCATGTTGTCCCACGTCTGAGCCGTGTAGATATAAGTTATGTAGGTTTATAATTCATAGGATATGCCATCACTACGAATGCAGGTTTTCGTGAATACGTTTGGCATTACATATACGAAGCTTCAGCACTCTAGCTAAAAGTATTCGGGCGCTCCGAAAAATAAGATTTTAAATATATAAGAAACCGATCGATTGCAATTTGTGTCAACAGCAACTGCACCCCTACAGTATATAGTTCCTATCAAAATGAATGTGTTTTGTCATTTCTCACCAATCATCATCGATACTTTGAATGATGTAATATTGTTTCTTGAGGTTTCGCTCCATTCTGCTTATACCCCGTGGTATCAATTAAGTATGTTTGTTTAATTCATAAATAAATCCGTCTTTTTTTAATTTGTTATTTTTATTTTTTTTGTGATTTCAGCCGCCGGCTCCACTTCTCCGATGGGATGGAATCTTGAACGCCACAGAGATGCCCCCAGCCTGTCCTCAGCTGCATTCAGATCTTTCTTATATACAGGCTCATGTCCCTGGCTTCAACAACACCAGCGAAGATTGTCTTTATGTCAATATATACGCCCCATACGTATGTGAATGTTTATTCCTAGTTGGTCATTAGGGCTTCTTTAATTGTCAGATTGACAAAATTAATAGTTATAGTACATTTATTGTTAACACAGCTTAATGAGTGGTTAATTGATAAGACAAACAACTGCCGCTTCCAGGGCGGTTTACACAATAATTATGAAAGGGGGCGGACGTAACCACAATTTGTTTCGTATCGTAATTTATAACCTTTTTCTGTAATTGTCCAGTTTGGGATTGGTAGTCACCGTCCTTGGGCACGACCAGATTTTGCTTTGCTTAAATTTTTTTATTTATTTATTTTTATGTTTTCGTCTTTTCGTTTAAATGAATATAATTTCTTCTGTCTTATTGTTTATAATTATTATTCTTCTTATTATTATCATAATTATTATTATTATTATTAAACCTTATATCTTTCAGTTAAGGCGCAATGCTGCCTCTATGCCAGTGCTCGTGTACATTCACGGCGGCTCGAATGAAGTGGGAATGGCTGGAATGTTTAACGGAACGGTCCTGGCCTCCTGGACCGATATCGTGGTAGTCACAGTGAACTACAGACTCGGGCCATTAGGTGATCTAACATTTACGAGGCATTTAATCTAATTCTTAAGGAAACACGCTACGCCACAATTAACTGATCCAGATGACAATGTTAAATATTTTGGTCTTTGGTTTTGTTTATGATGTTAAGTCATAAATGGTCATAAAAAAATATATGAAAAATAATGTATGGAGTTGTCAATCTGACGAGAACAGCGAGATATCTCCCGATCCATGTGTTTATCGAACTAAACCGCTGTCATCTTACCTCCTTCCTATACTCGATATGCAAATTTGAGTTGAAAAGCTAAATGATACTTGATGGTTGCAACATGTCCAGCGTTGACATGTGTTCCGTTTGATTGTGGGGTTTATATACCAAATGAGTTTCGTTATTGATAAGGATAAAAAAAAAAGAGATCTAAACTATATATGTAGGACTATATTCGGAAAATGACGGTCCATATTAATCACTGTATGTATTAAACAATTAAGCATCACACTTATCCGTTTCTGTCCTACATATGAGCTCGTACTTGAATCAAGCTCACTGTCTTCATTCTCGGTCACAGCGTAGCTTGCCATTATAAAGCTCCTATCAGGTTTGCGAACTCTCCTACTCGCTTCCTGTTTGACTCGTGCACTCTCTTTCCCGATTCCTGCCAGATTCGCAAACTCTCCTTCTCACTTCCTTTCAAATCCGCGAACTCTCCTTCTAGCTTCCTGTCAGATGAACTCTCTTTCCCGATTCCTGTCAGATTCGCGAACTCTCCTTCTCGCTTCCTGTCAAATCCGCGAACTATCCTTCTAGCTTCCTATCAGATTCGCGAACTCTCTTTCTCGCTTCCTGTCACCATCGAAAACTTTTCTTCTCGTTTCCTAGAAGGCTCACAAAAGGTTGTAAATTCACCAACATGACTGCGACAGAAACTACTCGAAACGAAATCCAACGCATTTGAATGCCTCGTTGATCAATACTAACGCCAACGCATCAAGTTCACATTAATAGGGATTAGATAAATATTTTGGTTAGCAGTTAGTAATCATTCGTCCCTCAAACAGAGTGTTATACCCTTTATCGAATTCCTCAATTTCTCCATCGCATAACCCAGGGAATGCATTAAGCCTGATTAACCCGTTTTGTTACCATAGGCAAATTAGATCAATATTGATTTTAGATTCACGGCAAGGCCCGCTACTTGGCTGTTAGAACTGTCTAACTTATTCACCCAAGAGACACTGCTCATTGTCCTAGACTCTATTTCCATACTTCCAGAGTATCAATAGCTAATTAAATGCTATCCAGGGTCATCTGTTTGAAACAAGAGTAATCGCTAATAGCTAATCAAATGGCTAGTGGCGGATTATAGATTTCCCTTGAACTGCCCAAAATGGAAGTCGCTCGGGGGAGCTTTGTGTTGCTTTGGTGCTCTCTGCACTTGTTAGTGGTTTATGTGCACTTTGTATTGTGGTTGTCCTGTATTGTCTTTCTATCTTGTAATTTGCTTGACACGCTGTCATATGGGTATGGCGTTAAACCTCAGTCAAAGAAACAAGCAAATCAGCGTGAAGTGACATGCCAATTAATGACCGTTAACGTTTAACATTATTCTGACCGGAAATGTCTTTGACTCTTTATATGTCTACATTTCTACATATATCTTCAGATAACCCAAAGGTCCAGGGTTCGTGTACCGGTGGAGGCAAGCAAACTTTTGTGTCTTCATTTACTCAATACATATATATATTGTATACCGAATAAATGAAGAGAGAAAAATGTGCTTGCCTCCACCGTGATTCAAACCCAGGACCTTTGGGTTACAGGCCCAACACTCACGGCAAACCCAGGATGTTTGGGTTACAGGCCCAACACTCACGGCAAACCCAGGATGTTTGGGTTACAGGCCCAACACTCACGGCAAACCCTGGATGTTTGGGTTACAGGCCCAACACTCACGGCAAACCCAGGATGTTTGGGTTACAGGCCCAACACTCACGGCAAAACCTCCAGAAGTCTAACCCAATGAAGACGGCGATTTTCTCTCTACATGAAGCACGGACACAGAGAGGCTATATATATATATTAATCTGTAGATCACCCTGTCTAGGGTCTGACTTCACTAAAGGAAAGCAATAATTCAATAAAAGTCATAAGACTGCATTACCAGTGTTTTTCATTCAGATCTAGAATGTTTACGAAAGTGTTACAGGACTTCTGCCGTAAGTTTGTGTACCAAAAGTTACACGTGTTTCACACATATAGATACTGGTAATTTGTTCACACATTTTGTTCACACATATAGATACTGGTAATTTGTTCACACATATAGATACTGGTAATTTCCTCACCAGTGGAAATTTTAAAAACAACATGAAACAAGCTTTTAGAAAATACGTATCGATATACACAGCAAATGTTGGAATATGTATTTATAATATGCTGCCCCCTACCGGCAGGCTGACATGGGTTTTTAATTTCTAAATATTTTCATATCTGAATAAACTGTGTAGGGCCATGTAATGAACATTGCTGTCTCTCTAACTCCGTTTTTGTTTATATCATGTTAGGTTTTCTAAGTTTGGGTGATGATATAATGCCCGGTAACTATGGCATGTTGGATCAACTGGCAGCGTTGAAATGGGTGAAAGATAACATCCATTCATTTGGTGGGGACCCGTCGCGTGTGACCTTGTCGGGTCAAAGCGCAGGAAGTTGTGATGTCAGCCTGCACATGGTCTCTCCGTTGGCAAAAGGTTTGTTTACGATAATAACACTGATAATTGAAGATTTATTTAATATGTATTATCACCAGTTTTAAATCAAAAGTAGGGTTGCAAAAAAGATTTATGCGTTCTAATGAAGTGTTTATGATACAAAACATATATACACTCTGCCTCTAATTGATCCTTTGGTCGTGGTATTTAAAGAACTATAGTCCTGGCTAGCCTTAAATGACGTGCTACCTTGCCCCATTTTCTTTTTGCCATGGTTGTGTCAGGTATCAGCGTTAAAACGGCATGCCCTAAACATATGACCTGCACTGCATTGCTTTCAATCCGGTCGTAAAATAAATCCTTCTAAGCGGCTCCCAGCCTCAAAATCGTGTCCACAGGTGACCAGTAACATACGGTACCGGTAACAGTCATTTCTGATAATTTGTTGTCCCTATTTCACATCAATAAGTTCTCAATATGCAGTTAAACGTCTTTCCATTTGAAACACTTCGCCATATAACCTGTTATAATGCGCATGCGCGCGAACTGAATATTTTAAAATCAAAATTTGATTCCTATAACTAAAATGACAGTAGAATAAGTGAAAAAGCGAGGACAACATCAGAAATGACAGTCAACGAGACCTTATGTTACCAGGCACATATGGCGATGATTTTGAGAGTGGGAGTTGCTTATAAGGATTTTGTGATGACCAGATCGAAGGAAGTGCACTGCAGTTGCTGTATAGTATCACACACATTGAAAACATGAAGCGTCACCAGTAACTGATGTATGTAACCAGACGGCGTTAAGTTTTGGGAGATTTTTAAAGTGTCTCGACGCTTTGAAACTATTCTTAGATTAAATTAAATTTGTTATTTCTATTTTTGTCAATGAGATACTGTCCATCTCCTCTGTTAAATCAGAGGTCTCGGTTGGATTAAACCCTGTAGCACTTTAAAGGCTATCATTTGACATACTGATACATGGGATGGGACTATCATTAGTTCGTGTTTTAAATCAATTAAGGAGAACAAATATATATAACTCCCAATAACCACTGGTAGTCGCCATTTTGAGCGGACTGACCCTACTCATGACGTAACATGCGGACTGACCCTACTAGTAGTATAGAAAGAGCATTTGGGCGCGCATTGACCTTTGACCTTTGAGTGCACTTGGGTCACGTGACGGTGACCCCTGGTGACCATGGTAACGACGACGGAAAGT
>JAVFBX010058020.1:0-17117 GCA_034783855.1 Mopalia kennerleyi | reverse complement strand
AATAATGTGAATTTTCGTATTAACAAATAAAAAAAAAACAGACAAATTTTGACCTCGAAGGGGCCGACCTACCTTAACATCGGTTAAGTTAAGGATGAAATGTTATGGCGGAAAGCCACGCGCCACATGGCCATTGGCAAACGAGGAGAGTCGCTGGTCTTAACATTAAAACAAAGCTTACCCGTTGTGTCAAGAAAGAAATAGTCCATAACATATTTAATATTTGATAACTCTTGACATGTTGATATGTTTATCTACATAACTCAGGTATTATGTCTGTACAACGTAAAGAATTGCGCTGTTACAATTAACCACGAGTGCCAATGGCCGCTAAAGGACGCTTTCGAAATACTTCCTTTCAGCAGTGTATACAAGTCGAATTAAAAGGAAATCAGCCCGATAGATTCAAATCAGATGGATTTATTTGCTTTTTTTATGTTTATTTGGTTTCTTGTATCATACACCGAACACAACAATAGGGTGTCCCAAACAGGAGATGGACGTCACGCCTATACCCGTCAGGGGCCCTTTATTTTTTATCTTACTTTCTCAGGGCATTGAATATTGTCACGTCTTCATAGCTCTCGATTTGGCAGCAAACATCAATAAATACTGTATAGGTTAAACCATTACGAAGTTGTTGCAAGAATAAGACTTTCACTTTTAATTGTCACTTTTAAACATTACTGCGTATTAATCAGCAATAAACCAGTCTATTCGCTAACATTTTATTCTTACAATGGCAATTTTGATTTATTTGTTACTGTATGTTTTGAAGCACATGCATCAAATAAATATCTTAAATAACTGTTACTGGAACACCAAACATAGAAACATAAAATTAAAGCTTTCATTAGCTGTTTTTTTCTATAGTAAATTTGTTGTATGCTTTTTTTCTCGTCTTTTCGGAATGTCGCAACTGATGGGAGATCCCCATAACAGGGTCACGGACTGTGTCAATCAGTAAAGGTCGGTTAACATTTAAAAACAGGATCTTATAGCGTAATACACAAAGAGCCATTTCCACACCTTCAACTTATATTATACACAATAGCTAAGTGCTCACGCCTCAAAGAATGCGCTGAGTTTACTTTGTAAAGTATTAGTGGAGATTGAGCTCAATGTAATTCAATATCAGAGCCTTGCTTACTTGTCTTGGACAGGAACGTCAGAAAACTCACTGGCGATGGTTATCTGTTTAGAACATAGCTATTGTCAACACCATAAGTAAAAAATATCGCAACAAAAATGTACATAAGGTTTATCTGTCCTATAGTTGCTGAATTTATATATGTATACTTATGTCGCTGAAATTAACAAATATAAGAAGTCAATAGTCTGGGGTGAATTAAGCATCGGGCATTAATAATTTAAAGGTAACAGTTTCAGAAAAACAAAATAGTCACCTTAACTTTTAATAATTTTATGGCAGTATATTTTTTTTAAATCATAGACAAATATTTGATATTACGATTCAAAATCTTTACAACAAAAAATTACATGTAAACCATATATCCACAAATTAGCACTAAAGAAGTATATGAGAAATTCCAACAAAGTGCAACAAGCCCCCAAAAAACTATATCCCAAAATGACTAACGTTTGAATCAGTTACTAAATGCATATAACACAGGAAAGGCAATATTGTGACAGAGCTCATCTCAACGACAAGTCGTTTGTCCTTAGAAAAGGAGTAGAGTTGTTTTGAAAGGCGGTCTTGACTCTGCTCGCGTGAGTTGGACGAGAGAAACATTCTATTAGAGGGTTTATTAGCGAGGTGCTGCTAGACTTGGGGACGCTATGTGAACAATCTAACCATTCAAACTAATCAACCAGCCAAACGTAACGCATCAACCCTCAATAGAAAGGAAATCTCACGACATATTTAACAACCCATTCATGTGAATAGATTCCGTCAAGGGGAAGTCTTTACACAACACATAATAGAACTAGCTGGGTATTAGCAACACAGAATAGAAATACAAACAAGAACGAAATGGCGAAGTACTTGTTAGTTTTTCACCTATGTCCAACAACAATTGTCATCGTATGAACGACTTAGTTCGATTGTTTAACTTTTGTGTGCGAGCAGAGATCAGCCTATTGTGGCCATGGTAAACGAGCAGCCAGACCCTCCTCTACATGTTCAACAATAAATAACCACATATAGGAAACCAGTAGATCTGTAGCGCACATTAAACTTAGAATCACAACAAGAGTAGAGTGACTGGAACCCACAAACTCATTGGAAAGATATGTACATAATATGTTATTCTAATAAGTTTTATACTCTGCTAATTAAGCTCAATTTATGTCAAATAACCCTGATTAGGACTTAAAAAGTATGTATCACAATGCTGAATGCGTGTTAAGTACCTTCACAGAGTCCTGAAATGTACTTTGATGAACAATATGTCATTTTGATTGCAGGATATACCAATCAGTAGATACGCTTGCTGAATTTGTGGTAAACATCGAAGACATTATTACATAATGACGAATTTGTAACAGAGACGTCTGGTGGAAAACAGAAAATAAATCAGTTATATGGGTGTATCGCTGATGCATAATAACATGCATACGTGTAGCAAACCAACCGAAGATGAATTAAAACATATACAAAGTGAACCAGGACGTAATTTTCAAACGTTGGACGTCAGTGGAAATACTTTTTCGCCATATTATTACATGATTATATGATATAAAATAAACTACATTAGTCAGTTATATGGGTGTATCGCTGATGCATAATTACATGCATACGTGTAGCAAACCAACCGAAGATGAATTAAAACATATACAGGTTTTGTCTCCTTCCAAATTCCCTGAACTAGTGTTTTCTTCACAGCTATATAGAGAGAAGTCACATTTTGTACTCACCAAAAGGTGAAATGTGTGCATAATAAACTAATAAGTCAATCAAAATGCAGATGGAATCGAGGACTGCTGGAGGGCAGATTGAACAAGGTGAATAATATCACACTGTAATGGGGTTTATAAGACGGTGTGTCTGATGTGAGACAGTGGAGGAGTCCACCACCTTCTCTGGATTAACATGATAAACATGGATAATTTATTACATTTCGCTAAAAGTAATTAACATCTCCCTAAAACGATTTTTACGCCAAATTAATGCGCCCGAGGCTCTTATCCTTTAATCTCTCGCCTAGCTTAGAGGTAGAGAAAACTAAAGCACCTTTGTGGAGTTGTTGACGGGGTACAATATAGGTTTTATTTTGACGGTCGACCTGCCAGTCAACGTGGCCACCTCCTGGCTTGATGACACCTGCAATGACAGGGCCATGAAGGGACACTTTGGCGGCCATCAGGTCACTCACATAAACCAAAATGACAAAGACACCATTGCGAACATTAATATTTAACACGATCTTTCAGCTATATTGATTAAGGTATACATGGCCAAAGCTAAAGAAGTAACTACGTGTGTAAAGTAAGCCCAAGTATTTCAACTATCTAGAGTTTGCATACAAATTAAGTAGGACTGCCAGTAAAAATTCTGCTCTAGACCAACTTCAACTACGTCACGCAAATGCTCGTCATATATTTATTAAAATGACGGCACGAAATACAGGGTACCAATGAAGCTAATATGTAAATTGAAGGGCGATGTGTAATCAAGAATCAGGGCCCTAATGGTCCATCCAGATGTATTTACATCACTGGCAGAGCTTGTGACAAAATAGTCAGGTCCGTGTCAGAGAGATGAAGCTAATTTGAACCTTTTGAAAACCACTAAGAGTTCCTTTCACGATGAGATAATGTAAATGTTTCCACCAATTACATGTTATTCGTCTTAAGTCGCTGGACTTCTTTCCAGACCATGATTGGATTTCTATTACATTGAACTATTTGGACAGGTTACTCGCGGCATTATTCAGCGCTTGTCTTATAATATTGTCTTTGCTCCTTTCACGTCAAATATAACATAATGAGATCAAACAAAAAGGTGTCACCAAGAAAATGGAATTTAGCAAGTTGTCAGGTTTCAGAAAATAAGAGCGTGGTGGGCACATCGGGCGAGAGTTCCTGGAAGGGCTCTAGAGACTTCATTAACGCCTGGCCTCGCCTGAGCACCAACGCCTCCTTCCTGACAGCAAAATTTACACTCTTCCCTTCTCGGTCATATCTCCGTAGAGGAGAGAATTCACCAGGCTGTTATTAACGTCTTATGAAACTCTTGTTTTAGTTGATTCTAACGACGCTCCACGTGTCTGTGCCTCGCCACACAATGGCTTCACGAGCAGTACGAGAACAGATGCACGTGTAAGCTGACACGCGCAATCATCCTACATTTTCCTAATCATCAGAGACCAATGGGATGTCGGGAAAATTAGCCCCAAGAGGATCCACTAAATAAATGTTATGCGCAATTAGACCTTCAAGTTTTACATGAAAAAACATGTAGATTTCTTTCAGCCTTTTCAGGGTTTATTTATATATCAGTACTTTTAAAGAAAAGAAAAAGGATATGGTTAAGTTACACAACCTACCAAGTTGGTAAAAAAATTGTTGCTTAATTTTTGCAGGATTCTTCGTTTTCTGCTGGTCATCCCTTAAATGGTGTTGAAGGGCAAATATGCGGGGGATTTTATATGACATGAGACATGTTTGGTATTAACAACTTGCTATGTTGTACAGGGTCATCATATACTTATTTCTTTCATCTAAAAGTACTTATATATGAATAAACACTGAAAACGTCGAAAGAAATCTCTGTGTCTTTGCATGTAATACTTGAAGCTCTTATTAAGCATAACTTTTATTAAGTGTATATAAAAATTTAGCAGATAAAAGTAACCCAAATGTAAACAGTACAAAACAGGAACTGTACAAATATACATAATTAAGTTACACCAAACTTATATACAATATTTACTTCAGTGACAGCACTGTAACAAATTTGGCATAAAATGTCCACCATACATTTTATTTACGGTACCAACATACAAGTAGCTTTCAGTAGAAACCGATGCACTTTTTTGTGTTTTCTTTCCTTTTTTAAAGTTCATTCTTCACTTTCCGTTGGAGTGTCGTTGTAATTCACCTGTTACCCTAAAGGTCAACAAGAAAGTTCTCTGGTGACTCCCATTGGACTTATTTTTGTTTATTACAACTGTGTATATGTGGGGGGTCTTTTTCTTTTTCGCAGTTTTGCAGTTTTTCAAAAACCCTCCTAAAAATAACGCTCGCGCAATATTGATGTACTTTTTAAGAAAAGCATATGTATAGACTTTTACTTTCCGGTTTTATAAATTACAGTTTCTGGAATGCTAGGGGAATGTTAGACATAACATTTTAAATATACTCAATGACCACATCCATATCCCGAAATGCATGTTTTAGTCAGGTTAGCTCTTACTAGATTTAACGCTTGCATATGCTCCCTGTTCTAAAATGCTCAATATCGTCTAGTTCTACCTTATGGATTGTGTGTCTCATAAAGATTACTTTCAACAAAATGAGACAGGTGTTCATTAATGTATATACAGTGAACCTTGCATCCAAGGACACTTAAATACTCCAGAATCTTGATTCCACCGACACAATTCTTTGGTCCCGTCGTCACTTCATTGCGAATAAATGCACTCCAGCGAGTGTTAAATATATGCTCATCTGTATCAAATACGTCAGTTGTTTTTATGTTGTAGTTGGATTCATCGGAACTATTATTTACTATAAATAATAAGACCAAGACGTTGGTTCGTAACTTAACTTATTATTGCTCGACACTAGTATTGTTGTCATTGTAGCCGAACGGGTAATATCGACATTTTGTCTGAAACGATATTTATTGGGGGTCCCATGTAATGTCGGTGTATCACTAACAATAGCGTAAACATCGAAGCTATATAGCAATGTGGTGCTTACTTATAAATCGTTATGTAAAGTCAATCCGCTTGCTTTGTTTAAATATGTTTTTATGTTTTTAAAATACAAAAATTAATAGAATTTCATTTCTTGCTGTCCTGTGTGTCGGTATGGCAAGATCTGTTATTCCACCATGCAGTAAGACAAAACCCATGCATAGCTGTTCGCTTCGTCTCCTTTGTGTTCACTTTACACCTGTATCATTATACTCGCACACATTTAAATGCTGCAAAACAAGTTAACGCTATTGCATACTTTTTTAAAATACGTTTTAGTCCATATTAAAATTCATGATTTAAAATTATCACTGGCGAGATACAGCAAGTACGTTGATCGACAATAGAACGCAAATTAATTTATTTTGCTATATATTTATTTCAGAGACAGCTATATTTGGTGACCAGATGATCAAGTCGTATAGGTGAACAGTAGCCCAGAGCGGGTGAGATTCACATGGATTATCTATAGCAGCCCTCACCCAATCCCGATATTGCTATGTGGAGAGCTTTTCCCAAAACACACATATCTCATTATTGTATCGCATCATCTATTCCGCCCCCAGCAACAATTCTCTGTTTATATGCCAAAGTGCAGTTGGCGATTGAGTGTAATTGTGTATACAAGTCATAACATGAAGCTACAGACGTTACCCGCATATTTCAATGACGTCATTCGGTTACACCTAATATTTAGTTCAACAAATTTAGTGGATTTCAAAACCACATCATCCGCACTGATACTTCCGAGCCGCGTAGAACAAAAAAGGCCAGAGGTGAAATAAAATATGTTAATTCGAAGAAAAACGTATAACGGAGAATACAACAGTGAGCATTCTATCCACCAAGACAGCACACGTGAATCAAACCCAACGACAACACACATTCATTGGAAAGAAATGTAAATGGCCATAACGTGAAGAATACAACATGACCGTAAGCAGTGCCAAACATTAGTGACAACAATTACAACTATTGGAGAATGAAGCTTTAATTATAGCAATATATTGACATCTATGTTGAAAACGACGAAACCAGAATTAACCAAACCCATAATTCTATATAAGTGTTTAAACTGCTAATTTATGCAAAACGTGTATTTTGTGCTACCATCCTACCATCCACGATAGCCTTAAGCACTAATGGTTGCGAATTAGAAGGTTTAGTTGTTTAATTAATATGATCTGAAAAATGTAAAATCCTGAGGAGAGTAAGATTAATGTATGAAACCATAACTCAGCACCTATAGGTACAGGAGAATAATGAGCTATCATCAGAAGTTTTTCAGACCTTGGGGCAAAAGTGGCAAGTCAATTATACTGTAGATAGATAAGGTAGCGTTGACACTGGCAGTAATAGGAGGTGTTGTAATTAACAGTCGGCTTCAGAAAAAGATTACAGATCACCCTGCTTACACAAACCTACAGAATTCAGTAAAGCGGAAAGTATTAATAGGCAGTTAAGCAGAAAAAACCTGGTTAAACTCAGCAGTTATCAGGGGTATTAATCGAGGACTTGATGTGCTACATCGTGCCATGAAATTAAAGCAGGTAAGGCTTGCCCGGGGCAGACCTTCTCATACTGCCAGTGTTGCCGGTAACAGGTTAGCTATCGTACCTTGACAGGCGAGGCGAGAGCAATGACACCCCTTTAAGCCAGCAATGACCAATCGCTGTTAAGCTATGACCATAATCAGTTTACTCCGATCATCCGTTCACCCTATCACATTCCAATCGCTCTAACCCCTCATACATCACTTTAAAAAAAACTTACGCAAAATATTAATTAGATATTCAGAATAATAACATTAATATTGCGTCTACGTTACTGCTATATATAATTACTTACTTGCATACCTATGCTAAAAATAAACTTAGAAATGAATATGAAATATGTACGGCATACATCACAGTCTAAGTGGAATCCTAGTAGATAACATGCACCGTATTATAAAAACACAGGAAAGTGGGCGCATAAATGTATTTGTAAACAATATTAATATATTCATTGGATCTAACACACATTTCAACTGCGTTTTTATCTAAAACAAGATTCTTGTTGCATTTGTCATCAATAAAATTTCAGGCATACGAGAATAATGAATGTCAGTTTATATTTATTATATTAAAACGCTATAACTGCGAATGGAATTTAAATGAAGCGATCTATCATATAAATGCAAATTAATACTACTGCATTTTCTTGTGCACCAGGTATTTTACGAAACGGACACAAATAAATGAAGAACATTTTCTTTCATAATTAATCATTTCGCAATTCATATAACTATATAGTTTACCTCATAAATAGATACATATCAAGCAAATTACAGTTTGCAATTAATCAATTTCAAGTTGATATGAATAAAATATTACTCAAATACATAAGCTCCATTATCAGTTTTCTTTGAACTTGGGAACTCTACAGAGATATCCTTGCTGAGAGAAACCTTTTTTACTCCGGGTATAGCCATTCTTATCAGTCAGTGAGTACCCTATACACTTCACCCAGTGCCACTAGAACAGCGGGGTGTTTCTTCGGTAATTCTCTCATAGCTCGCGTGACATGTGGACTTATAAAACACATTAAGGAAATCAAATTTCATGAAAGTCAGTTCAAATTCTATCAGGATATTGTACGTTCCCATTTAGGAGGATCACCCAAAGGCCAAGAGAAATGTTCTTTGAAAAGGCGTCACCGAAATCGGCGACAACATTATTACATTTTTCAAACATATTTTTCATTAGGATATAAATCTTTTAAGAAACGATAAACTTTGTGGCTTTGTTGTTGGGTCCCCGTCTCAGTAATTAAATTAAGGCTTGGCGATAGACTTGGAGCCATTAGCCCGGTAACATGTCTCTAGTTGGGAGAGAAAAGCGGCTTATCTCGGGTCGTCTCCGCCTGTGTCAACGGCAATTACAGCAGTATTAACCATACTACACACGCCAATTCAACAAACACTTAACAACATTAAAGCTAAAAGAATTATCCAACAAACCAATGTGTGTTTTCCTGATAATTTGATTTTGGAAGAAGTTATTTCTAAAGTGTTATAATGTAATGCATTTCTCTATGTTGTTTCGGTGTCTGGTTAGATAAGCACGTGCTTGTTCTTACTAGCAATTTGTTCTGGCACCGCGTTTCTCTTTTATTGTTTACTTGGGATTTTTTTTTTCCATCAAGTACGGTGTAAGAAACACCCAGTAAGCTACAAACAAACAAACCTATCCACCCCGGTAGATGCTCTAACCAAACAGCTACAGCCGTTCTTAAAACGCTCAAATTGATTCAATAGTTCTGCATTTTGTAGGGAATTCCGTAGCAATATGACAGAGAAAACATTCGAACATTCGGATACCAAATACATGTGTATTTACTTTACCATTGATCAATTTAAGAGGCTGTTATTTTACGTTGGGTAAATTTAATTTGATTTGTTGAACATTGAACGTGGTAAGCGTTTGGCAGTATTAATATTTAACTGTTCAAAAATGAAGAGATGGTTTCATTCAAAGAGAAAAACATTATTTTATCCAGAAACTATTGGAGATGAACAGGCAAAAATCTTGGCTACCTTACAGCAATGCGCTCATCTCGCCCTGCTGCGCAGGAAACAATCGTTTATATTCTCTAGCGTCATATCTCCGTCTACAGGGATAGCCTTTTTGCGAACAGAAACACCATTGCGGACAAATAAACCCAAATCGAAAGATTGGTAATAAAAGTCCGTAAAACCACACACTTTTCATTGATATACTTTAATAGAAGTTAATGTTGGACTTCATCTCTTTAGTCAAATAACCTAAAATAGTACACGAAACCACATCAAACAGGCATAGGGCCTACATTATCTAATAATGTCGCATAAAGGATGGTCAATTCGACATTCAAATAACGAGTTTAACGAAATAACGGCTCTCCAACATTCGTCGATTGTTGATAATTTGGGCCTGCGCGCATGTGTTTCATTATCAGGTCTGGGAAATCCACCGCCATGCCGAGTGTAACTAGACCCACAACCAATAATAACGTCACTTTAACGGATTAACCAAAAAAGACGGAATAGCGATAGTTATGGTGAAATGTTGGTGGCCAGTTGTGTAAAATACGTTAAAAGGTTTTTCAGAAATGCAAAGTTGTGGCTACATCCGAACCATAGAGCAGGAATATATTTTCACGGAGTCTCCACCTTGTCTAGGAGCTATGGAATTAAGAATACCCAACGGCTACTGGCCATAATTCAAACAGTCACACAAACCTATCAAATTTCTCGGTTTCAATCAGTTTCAGTGTCAACAGTTTCTGGTACCAATTACAACCCTGGGATAGAAATACAACAAGCTGTCATAAGGTTATTTACCAATTTTAAAAAATATATTTATATTATAAAGAAAACAAATTTCCCTTGCCGCCATCGGGATCCAAACTCTAGTCTGTAAGTATAGATGTTAAAAATCTCTTTCAAAAAGTTCATCATGAATATTGTCAGATTATACTTTTGGTGTAATATTGTAGTTTGATATTTGTTCATTGTTGAACGACATAACGTCAGAGATTACCCCTGACTGGTTAATCTGAATATCTGATTGGTTAATCTGACTATGGTAAAAAGTATCAATTAAAAAAATGAAATATTACGGGAATATAAAAAAATTCAGTATGGAGTTTTACATCTTGGTTGAAAATGGAGGCCAACATGAACAGCAACAAGGATACAACACACAAATACGTAAAATAAACGTAAGAACTTCATATTAAAGCTATGTTCTAGGCCTCAATAAATTAACCCGGTCTGATAGAATATTGTAGATCTGAGACATATTTAGGGACATGGAATAGAATAGGAATAGGATATAATAGATAAACTATATCGTCTCCAGAATTCTGGGAGTAAGGATAGAAGACCTTTTTGTTGTGATCAGGTTAAAGGTCACTCCTATAAGAGTCTCAAGGTATGACTTAGAGAAATAAACCGCCAGCTCACAATCAACCACTCCACAAAAGCGCCAGTTCCCCTGTCTCCATACACAATACAGAAAAAAACTTTCAATATATCTCAGCAATTTGACAGGTTGTAAACGTAACAATTTGGTGCCACATCAAAGCCTTTGGGAAAATAAGAGGGCAATAACAGATAGTATAATGGTGGAGACCGTGTAAATGTTATCTGTAGTTGAGATCTCAGCTTGTCGCGCCGGTTCAGTCTGGGTAACAAGCCCCGAGAAGTCGCCACTATGGCAGCGAGAACCCGCGGATAAAAGCCCTCGCCTCAGTGTCACAACCAATCTGCCTCAGGTCCTGTCAACCGTCAGGAAGGCGGCCACGTAATATCCGAAGGGTTAAAGACAAGGGAGGGAATTAGGCTCGCTCTGTTGAGGCAGAACAAACCAAGGACTGAGAGTCTGTTCCGCCGAGTCATTTCCACATCAGGAAGACAGCGTGAAATTGTTTTTGCCTTTCTTCCACCTGGGTCTCCAAGCAAGCTCTTAAAGGACTAAACCCATTGTATACGTGATGGACAGCCTTTAGTCTAAATCGAACAAAAACAAATGCAGGGATAGAATTATAAAAGGACAAAATAATGCCGATGTTTTGATGCTCATCACTGTATTTCCAATAATTTACGATAATAAAGTTTTACGCTTTTCTCCCATTAAATTTCTTCGTCAGAGGTGATTTTATGACCGTGTGTGTAAAAGCAACAAACCTGGAATGGAGTCTGACAGTAACTTGCACTGACGGGATTGGATCGAAGACAAGAAGGGATGCACACAAGACCCAGCTCGTCTGTCAAAACTACACTGCCTTTCTGCAGGACACCTGATCGGTCGGAAGATTTACCTTCCCTCACAGCTCATAGATTTCCTCAATAATTAGACGCCGCACGGAATTCAATGGAACACAGTCGTCTGAGAACCGTGTCCACAAATCGAACTCGACAGACGGACAGATACCCAAATGGCAGTGTCCCTCGATACCATCCCCTACGGGGCCGAAGAGAAATAAGTCTCCATCACTCCTTCGAGGTGCAACAAGAAAGGAAAGGGAGAAGTACAACATAACAGAACTGTTATCTCCGCTGATTTGGAATGTTTCCACGTTACAACAAATAAAAAGGAATTTGTCTTACATTGTGACGTAGACAAACTGATTCAGTTACACCATACCATCTAGTAAAACAGCCGGGATTAATGTTATACAAACATAATCTTGAGCTAATGCTCGTTTTTAAGTAAATCAATAAATCCACCAAATACTGCATAAGCATCTGTGTTGTATATTTAACTTGCCTATATTTTTAACAAACCAACTCTTTTAACTATGCATATAGAACCGTTATTCTATCAAAATAAGCGTAATATATATAAACACGCAATTGGACCATTATTCGAATGCCGCTTAGTGTTACAATGGAAACAGGAATTATTTTTTAAAGTATCATATACTAAGGAGAAATTTAATACAAACGTGGCATGAAAACGAACAGTAACTTAAATGAGCGGAGAGTATATGTGAAATAGGTAGGAGATGACGTTGAGACCACCTATCTGACCTGTTCTCTTAACTCATTACAGCGAAATTGTTTATAAAAAGACATCAAAGCTACTTGGCTGATAGCACATTTAAAACGGTCACGACTTAAATCAGACTATTAATATCAATGCTAGCAAACAACAAATGAAGCACGGCACACAATGGGATGGCTGCATCAGTACGGTGTTTATTATCTAACACTTAAAGAACGTACAGATGAATGCGAAAATTAAACTTTAAAGTCAAATTTAAAAAGAGAGAGGATTGAAATGTTAATAGACCAAAATCAAATTCAGAAGTCCTAAACTATGCATATCAAGGAACACACACAAAATTAGTGGCGTGGGAAACGTTTAGACAAATTACTGAATAACTCAAATCTGTATAAATATATCTCACGAAGATCGATTGATCGCTAAATATAATGTGTTTGAATAAGAAAGACATCGATCATACAGTAATTCTGTATGTCGGCCGTAAACCTAGGACATGTCTGATGTGTGAAGCTACATATTACCTTCTCGCCTTTTCAAACCTCATTCGACATACGGCAAAAAGCTATACCGCCACCATGAGAAAGGCTTAATTGTTCTCAAAGCTAAACCGGTTAACTTTCATTTATTTTTTTCTCAATGCCATTTTAAATCCTGAAGATTAAAAGATAAAGGAATTAAAAACAGGGCCTTGAGGCTTCAATTAGCGTCTGATCTCCGTCCGCATATAACGTGAGCCTTTCAACAACTTCAGCAAATCTAATGGTGTTTTTGTCTAGGAGATTATTACAGGTCCGATGACAAATCCGCGCTACAAGCAGTTGTATATACATTTACTCATCTTCTACAGTTGAGTTAAAACAAAAATCACTTTAAAATTTGAAATGTTCACTTTAAAATGTTGTTGAATATAATGTTTCATTCAAGCGATATACAGGAATTGTATGTATTCAGACAAAAATACCGTTGATAGATAAACAAATCGTTTGCTACTTATACCCAAGACAATAGAAATGGTCGTTGATTTGTTCACAAAGTACAACTTCCCATTTTTAACTATGTAATGTAAACTTGAATGCATCGCCAAATAAAATATGTAAAATCTCTCAACAGCAAAAACAAAATATATTAGCAAACGAATAAGACAAGACCTTTCGGATCGATATTTTTAGTTTATAGCGCTATATTTTACCCGTCTTAGCTTCAAGTACACCTATAATAGTTTTCAGACTCGTACATTTTAAAATACAGAATCAATCTATCTGGTGAACGTATGAAGTTTAAGCTATATGGAACAGGTCTCAACCATATAGCAAACTTAATCGCAGGTGTTAGCGGTGGTCTTCAGGTGAGGGGAGACTTCAGACAGAATTACCCCGAGGGGGTCTACTTGAGAAACAGAACAAAGAAGAACATAGGTTCTATTACGTTATCCGCTCAACTAGCAAACTAATTCATTAATGCGTCTAGATCCACGTCAATGCCCGGGGCATCTCGTCAATGTGATAGGACGCTGTTGTTGAGTAGACTTTCAATGAGACCTCAGCCAGAAAAAGGTTCGAGAAAAATGAACAAAACATATTGGTAACCACATCAAGAGTCACGTTAAAGATACCTTTAAAGTGTTATAGGGATGATGAATGCTTTAGAGACGGAGAATAGCCGTGCTTCCATTACAGTGTTCCGATTTCCCAATTAGCCACAAGTGTAAGATGCTCGGAATTTGAAGTCGACGTAAGAGAACTAAACCTTTGCACGATACCCAACACTGTGCATTTTGTTAAAAACAAACAGGATTGAACTTCATTGAAATAAGTTTAAAAAAAGCCGCCACCATGCTTACCAAAGCCAGAGACTAGAGTTATTAGATCAATGACGACACATAACCAGCAGGCATACATTTTGACTACTATCAATCAGATCCGGTTGTTTTTTGTTTTTATTTTTTTTTTTTTTTATTGTTTCAATCATATCTACTGAATGACAGCAAGCTCATCAAGGCATACAAACGTTAATCCACAATAAATCAAAATTAAATAAGTCATGCAAAAATCGGAAGTTTGTGATCATCTGAAAACACTGAAAAACTATCTAATTACATCTATACTTTTACCTCAGACTGGAAACGTGTTGCGTGCACATTGCATAATAATGCTTACAAAATACTATAATGCAGAATTAGAAGTGAAACATCTACCACGCAAATCACTCGTTTTATTGAAATGAATAAATATTACAAATGGATTATATATCATTGTTTTATTCAAAAATATCGCTTTGATATATTTTGTGTACTTATTCTAGCCCGGGGAAACTCGATGAGCATTTCCGGTGTGCTGATTCTATTCTATAATATATTTATATGGCCCGTCCAAGCATCAACCGTGCCTTGGGGGTTAACATGGATGATAGGGAAGACGGTTTAATGGTGACTTAGATATCCCTATTTCCCTCAATCCTTGGAATGATCTTAACGCGTGAGTGCCCAGGAGAAGATTGTATTTTGGCTAAGTGAATCAGTATTGTTCATGGTGGGTAACTAATAGTGAATTGTGACTCTTCGCAGAATAAAATATGACCACTGAATCAAATTTACCCCGACCTTTGGGAGAAACAAGGTCCTCACGAAAACGTGGCTGGACTTAATTGGTTAGCTCTTCCCCAATACATATATTATTATGATTAATATTTGTTACGAATGAGTGCACATTACTGAAGCGAGATGCCGACGTCGAAAGTTGGTCTTATAATGCCGATGTGGCTTATCTAATTACAGTGTGCCTATAGTAATCAAAACATTCAAATGCCTTTTTTGCTCTCCGTTTTTGTCGTGCAGTAGAGCATGCGATCAAACAGAGTTGATGTACCGGCGGAGAGGAGCGGCATATTGAGAGAAAGAATGAATACCGTCAGCTTCCCGGAACTGAGGAGACAATATGATTAAACCCCGGACTATTCTTTCTTCTCATTCAACCTTTCTCTCCCAACACGAGCACACTATTGATGGTTCCGAAGAGGCCCCACTGCAGCCTGTTAAACAGCCATCTAGCGACAAATTAAGATGAACATCACAAAAAGTAATTGTTGTAATGGATTAGTGAGCGCTGCTCTCTGCTTGAGACCACTCCGCTATAATTGACCACTCAATCGTTGGACATTGGCGGATGAAGCAAGAGAGGCCACGACCCAGTCTATGGGAACTAACTACTTAAAGCAATATTCTACATTACAAAGCATCATCCAACTGTTCATGATTTAGAAAAATATAATAATTGATGGTCTGAACATTCCAACCATATCCCTCCCCCTCCCTTTACAAAACTAGAAAAAATAAAAACTGTTATGACAAGATATTTGGAATCGGAACTGTTTGTAACTGAAATCACTGGTAAGCACCGTGATCAGAAAAGTATACACTTCTTCTACAAATGTCTTCATCTGTCTAGAAACTGCTCCAAATGTCAGCAAAACGACTCCTATGTTTGAACTAAATATGGTACACGTATACCAATACAGAGCCTAATTTGACTCTAATACATTATGGCCCCGACTTGTATAATTTACTCGGTGATGACAAGCTTCAGCAGCACGATAAGAACATAGTACGCTTATGACAAAAAGTCGAAAAAAAGCCACAACCTGTGTCTTGGTTCAACATTCAGACAAACTAAAAATATATCTGGTAAATTAAATAAATCTGGTTTATTCGTAAATGCAAAATTAGTTATATGGCTGACAAATATTGTAAAGACGTTAGAGTAATCTCCGTCATCACTTATATGTAATATTGACACAGCACTGCTGAGGTTCCCAGTAATGGCATCAGCAGCCAGGCTTCACAGAAATTCTTCAATCGAGATGAGGAGTACGGGTTTTAAAAAACAACCCGACATTAACAAAGACCGACTTAAACATGTACCCCAAGATTTGAAATTTTGCTTGAAATATTGTGCCCTCCTGTTAACTTGAATATATATGTTTGCACACAATTTCCGATAGACTATAGGAATGAATCTCGGTGTGTTTTATTTAGGGTTTTAATATGGCTGCGATGGACGAAGGAAACTACCCTCTCTTTCTCACTCATCGGCTTAACCTCGTGACATTCTGGTTACTGTGGTATCATCACTACGCTATGCCCTGACAGATGTATGAATATGCACCCCAAAGTCACGCATTTTTTTCGCAGGAAGCCTATTTACCGGCGAATGCACACAACACTTAAATGAACCTAGCGAATAGCATGTGGAAACGCAAATTTAGCTGAAAACACAACGCGAAATATGTTTATCACTGGCCAACAACCAGTGGCTTTGGCAGTACATTCGATGTAGTGATGTTTATGGTTTGCCTGTACACTCAATCTTCAAATGAAGACTGAGGTTCTGTGAGACAGACTGTTTTCCAGGAAACGACATTCTTATAGTGAAAATCAAACATGGCTGAAAATTGAAATCTAATATTCAGGCATTGAAGTTATCTCCATTTACTTGATAATCAGACAGGGATACCAATATTTTATTTCAAGTCAGTTCATTGTTATAAACTGTCTTAAGCCAATTTTTGCAAACAGGTTTTTTTAACAGTGCGCGTTTATTAAAGAGGCACTAGCGCCCAAAATAAGTACTTTTTTTGGTAATTACAGAATCAAATGAGTTATACTTATTTTTCTGAAGAAGCCGAAGTTAGAAGCTTTTCGTTA
>JAVFBX010057909.1:0-17119 GCA_034783855.1 Mopalia kennerleyi | reverse complement strand
GTTGGGACAGAGAAATAGGCTTTACCACAGGGGGTCTTACATGTTATTTCTATGAGACTGTCCCAAAATTAGAGTGTTCCAACTGCTAGAAGTACTTACCTTTTGTTATAAATAAAGTGTAATATACAATGCATTAACCTTATTGTTGAAATAGAACAAAGGATATTTTTTACTCAACATCATTGTTATAAAATTTGTGCGGCGCCGATATCAAGATCGTACACGATAAATTGAACTTTGTATCTTTTCATACTTCTCTAAAAAAACTATGCAAAGTGATTTGATAGAACGAAGTTTGTTGTGAAATTTCTGCTTATGTTTTTGGGGCAAAACAATAATTTAATTTCTGTGTCAGCAAGAAACTGTTCAGTATATTTGTTTTTTAGTCAAGATTTGTACGGGGCCTGAAAGTGCTTAATCTTTCCTGAGACAACCAGAATCAGTCTGTAACCCAATAAGTGGATTTAACAAAAAGTTAATATAGATCTGTCTTGTGGAAAAATTACTGGATTCGCACAGATTTGTTCAGTTTTTGCAAAGTTTTCGCCATTTTAACTGTGGAAAATAAAAGATTTTAGTATTTTTGTAATTTCCTACATTTATTTGGACTGCTTTTTTTTTGTTTTTGGTATAACTTAGTGCTGTAAGCTTATTTAAAAAAATGTTTCTTCAGTTTTCAGTGTTGAATTTTCTAGTACTTTTGTTTCTTGGAAAAAAATGTACAGTTTGCAACAAAAGTACTTCTAGATTTGAAGCCAGTGGATAACATTATCCAAGAATATTTCTGGCAATTAAAGGTTACTTGCATCAATGATAAATTCAGTTTTTTTAATGTAATGACATATCTCACAGAAGAGAACATATCAGTATCAGATTGATCGAGATGTACCTCAATAGAAATTTAAATAAATCAGAAAATTCATTGAAATTTAGTTTTTTATGTAGAGCATGTATACCAGTATTTAAAAAAAAACTGAGTTTGATACCTCAATGTATTGACATGGGTACGGTAATATGTACCGACGCGAGTACTTATAACTTACTTTAACATTTTGTAGTTTCCTGTTTTAAGATTTTAGGGTAAAATTGAACCAAAGTAATTGACACTGCCAGTCAAAAGCTAATATGTAAATCTTAGTCCCACCCACCAATTTAAGCCCCTCCCATAATGCTTCAAAGCCCATCTCACTTTTGTGCCACAATTCTTTGATTGACACTTGTCATCCATTTAGTGCTATATACACTGTGTATATATATATATATATGTTACTTCATTTTGTGTATCCAGGCTTAATTTTAGTGTTATGTGAGGTAAACAATTTTATAAAGTCCCTTTTTGTATTTTGTGGACAACAATTGTGATTTGAAATATGAACGTAACTTAGAATTTGTATGAAAAGATTTGTTTGTTTCTTTGTATGTATATGTATGTGATTCGGTGAGTGTAATTTTCCTCCTTTTTTTTCGAATTAAGTAGGAACATTATCATTTTATGACAGTAGATTTGTAGAAAAATCAATTTTGATAAACAAAAAATAGTTTAAAAAAATACACTGATTACCTTTTTTGAACACAGAATTTTGCCTTGCCATCATGTCTAGGCTGAGCCAATACATGTTGACTCAAGTAGCAAGATTTGACATTTTCGGTATGCGGTCTGGCTTTTGGGGTACAAGATCTGATGCTTTTCGTACAAGTTCTGTCGCTTTTGGCAATAGATGTTATGTTTTTCGCATAACATCTGATGATTTTAGCTAATGATCTGACATTTTGGGCACAACATAAAGCACTTTTGATGCAAGGTCTGGCCTACGGTCTCATGCTTTTGGCATTACATAAAAGGCTTTTGGCATTACATAAAATGCTTGTGGCATAACAAAAAAGACTTTTGGCATTATGTAAAATGCTTTCGACATTACATAAAATGCTTTTGGCGTAATATTAACTCCTTGGGGTTTCATTTAATGCTTTCTGCATGTCCTCTAATATTTTTGGACCTCAACTGCCTTAAAATAAACTCCCCATATGTGTGACATTGTTATTAAAAATGTGTGACATTGGTATTCATAGCATGATCAAGGCAGATCAAAATTAAATAAGGAAGAAGCACAGACCAATCAAATACAGGTGACACTTTTCAAACAGTGTATCATCGCCTTAGAGCCTTAAGCCTAGCGTATGTCGCAGTTACGTCGTGTGAGAACTAGTTCTGATCAGTTCCAGTGGACCAGTTGGCGATCAACGGCAACTGATCAGTCGTAGCTTCGACTGTGACATAAGCGCATCTGCGTCTCCGCTGCGTCTATCGGCAACTAGTTGCCGTCCAGTTCCAGATAGTCGCGCATGTTCTACTTTCTACGTCCAGTTGCAACTGATCGTAACTAGTTCCAAGTAATCGCAAGTGACATGAGCGCTCGTACGACTGCGACCAACTAGTTCCAGTGAGTTGCTTCTAGTTTCTGACGTGCGAGGTGTTTTGTGACATAAGCGCTCAGCTGTGATCAGTTGCCGTTAGTTCTATCGAATCGCAGTGTGACATAAGCAGGGCTTTATACTATACGGTATATCATTAAAGAGGCACTAGCGCCCAAAATTAGCTTTTACCAATAAACTCAGATCGCTACGATTTTAAGAGGTATCAAAGTTTGGCATAAATTTAAATAATGCCGCAAAAACGAAAATATTTTAATGCGTACTTATCTTGTACGAGCCAAGAGAAATCTAGTTAAAATTCGAATTCAAACCGAAGGCGGCGTGCCATTTTGCTTCATGAATATTCAACCGGAAAGATCCAATTTTTCTTGAGAGCATTCCACCGTTGGATCTCATTTCCTAGACACACTCTACGCGTGTTCAAACGCTGGATCAGTTCTCTTTTACGGATTTTCCTTGATGATCCCGTAATGACAGAGCCATATCGCTTCCATGCACGCGTGCTGTCCGCGCCATCTTTCGTTTACCACGGTAGTGATATCCGTTTGTAATTGGGGAATTGATGAACTGGTGCCTAGCGTCGTGCTATCACTTATGAGGGAATTAGGTTACATGGTGTGATGGTTCCTTGTATTATATAGATATAGTGAAGTTCTGTGCAACCTTTATATCGGATCCCTGGAATCAACGTTTTGTTTTTCACTTATGAAGTCAACATATATAGATAATCCTCTCCCCTCCAAGCCCGTAGGCCTATAGCACGGGTGTCCCTTCAGTGTTTAATACCAGGAAGTGTAATGATTTGTGGTCGTATTACACCAGGTACTAAATCAACCATCAGTTAAATAAGGTTTATGTGGAGTCCATTATGAAAGATTTGGTGGCGTACAGGGACTGTCACATCATTACAATCAGCTTAACAACGTTATCTAGACACACTGATTATAACAGCTGATTGTACCGTTATCTTACCTGTAGTTCTAAATAACATGTCACCTTTCCCATTTTCTTGTCGATTATACTTGTCGATGTATAAACGTTATTATAACAAGCTGTCAGTTCCCAAAGGAAGATACAAATGCTGTAAGTTTTGAACGACATTTCAGTGCTGTAAATTCCACCCTACTTGCCGGCCCCAATCTTAAAAATCATATCCCCAGGTGCCTAGCAAAATTAGGAATCGGTCACGATCATTGCGGATACTTTTTCGCGGGTATTTAACTAGTTTGACATAAATTTGTCCTCGCTAGCCAAGCAGACCACCTATTTCATAGTTTTTTCCCCCGTATTTGCTCTACGCGCTGTATGCGGCTATAACGATGTCGGCAGCGTCACTGTCCTTCTCCCGGAACCAGATTTCCACGCCTCAAATAGCTGTGTGGGTGATTTGTATGGCCAGTGTCTTGCTCACGGAGCCTGTGGGCCACTCCCTAGCGGACCGAGGGGGTGACTTTTCAGACCAATGTCTTCTCTGAGAAACTGTGGTCTACTACTCAGATGACTATTAGGGTAACTATAACGGAACAAGTTTTTTCTCACTTTTTACCCCATGTAAGCCTATATATATCAAAGGCTTAAAACCAGACCAGCCCATGTCCATTGATGGCGGTTTGTTATTCACCCGGGGGCCTATGAGTACAAGACCCCAGCATTTTTGATAAAAAAATAGAAAGGATGACCTTTAATACTTGATATAATGATTTTATAGTTTCTATAATATCCCCATATGGACTTGTTTTTTGTCAAAATGGACATAGGGGGGATATATCTCGTCACATTTCGCAATGTCATCGGAGGTTAGCATTCTTCAGTCAGAGCTCCGCAACTGGTAGCTCCCGCCTAACATGAAGGCACGAGTTATGTGTACCCTCGGTAATTTGTACGACACAAAACTGTCAACCAATTAAAGCCGACAAGGAAATAAATGATTTATTCCTCATCTTGTACCTATATATTTGGACAGACTCCACATAGAATCTGGCTTATTTCTAGAAAAGGATTCATCGTAGAGGCTTCAAATTTGATGGATTTTAAAGAGGAACATTAAGGGCCTCCGGTCTCCTTTTATCCCAAAATAACGAAAATACTGACATAATCTTATTAGAATACAACACTTAAAACGCTGTGTCCATTGCATCGGTTTGGACTGGTATATATACTGTAGTATATTCCAGCTTATATACTTGGGCAAACAAATGCTTAACGCGTCACACACAACTATTCCATTTGTATTCCAAGATGACCAACCCAACACGCCTTGTGCTGTCATATTGTCGAGATAAGGGTTTCTTTTCTCTACATTATAATCTAGAGAAAAGAAACCCTTCTCTGGACAAGATGACAGCACAAGGCGTGTTGGATATGAAATTAAGGAAAGACGCAACAAAAACGTGAGAACGCACAGGACTGAAGCACAGACCCCTTATAGATCTTGATAATGTTTTAAAAAACAAATCAATGAGGGATATTGTATTGATTCAGTGCATTTCTTCCACAGATTTGATCACAGAGTCTAGGAATTGGTAAAACGCACATTTTTTGAAAAATTAAGTGCATGGGACGACACGATAAAATATTTGTAGTTATTGCGCGACCCTCAGACATTCTTAAAATTGTTATGGGCTTTCTCCGCCCAACATGACGATGTTTCACGCTATGATGAAAGAATGCCAAAGAATTTTTAGGATTATTTGCCGAATAGAGAAGATGCGGTGAAAACAATTTTAACATAAAGATATGGTGGAAGCAATTCTCCCAAGGTAAAGATGAGGTGGAAGATGTCGAACAACAAGTCGAAGTTGTGGTCGGATCAATTCTATATATCAATTCGATTGTCGACAGGGCAATTGCTAATAGTGCAGTTGTCGTTGAACTTGTTGCCACCGGAGCAGTTTCCGTCGGAGCAGTTTCTTCACAGCAAATATCCCCGACCAATAATGGCTGAAATAATTGTATGTCATCGCAGCAAATGTCATAAATTCAATAAAACTGGTTCAGTCAAAACTCGAAGAATCGATTGATTAAAGCTGATGTGTCGATCGTTATAATTATTATTTTTATAAGTTTCATCCTCTAAATTAAAGTTAAAGGACCAATTGACTAATTTATTACTAAACGACTGACGGGAAAAGAAGGAACATATATTAAGTCAGAAGTTTTTTTTTTAGAAATATGCTATCTACCCTTCATCAGAAAACTCAAACGTGACAAAAACCGTTCGGCAAATATTATGCTGATGTGTATTTTATCCCCCAAAATTATCCCTCCGTCCACAATATACACATTAAAGGGGAAAAAATAATTCGTTGTGACAATGTATAGTTTGTTGACCTATCCTCCTGATGATTATTGTTTGTATCTGAGAATGAACGAGAAATCAAGCACCTGTACACCCTTTACATCTGACTATTGCACGATCTGTATCAACAAGTCCAATTTAGTGAATAGATAGTAGATAAATTACAGATATAAAAATAATGACATCACGATCAAATCACAGTTTTCGTCATTTTGCCGTTGCCCCGCCACCAGAGAGTGAATTAGTCACATGTTAACTCCGGCCCAGCCCGCAGATGTAACAATCAGAGCGTAGGTGGAACGTAGCAAGTCTTGTCACACTCGTCCAGTGTAAGGAAGCGGTTGCCATTTCCATTACAACCACCATAAATAAACCATTCACATTCTTTACTTGTGACATTGAAGAAAAATCTCGGCATACGACCTCGGCATTTTCCGGTTCGCTTTGGCAGCGTGCAGATCTCTGGAATGCCTTCAATCACGTTCACCACCACTGTCAAAGAAACGGAATCAAATACCAATTAGTTTCAAGCACATCAACATTCGTTCGACATTGAAATCATATAGGCCTATAAAAGACGAAAAACTCAAATTTTCGAAATAAAATACTTTGTTTTGTTACAACTTATACAAAGGAAATATAGTTTATCAACATTTGTTATTAGTTCCAGTGGAAATTAAGCTCATTATTATCTACCATGACTTAAACTGAAGTCATCTTTGTTATATATAGCTCCACTTGGTTTCATTTCATACATTCTCCAAAGACGACGAAAGGATCGAGGCGTATTCATCACAAACCATCTATGTGGAATTCGCTGAATACACGGTTTTCAATGTTTCCACCTAAAACCAGCAAGAGTATTTCTTCGCTATGTTTTCACATAATTTACTATAAATAAGTCTATGCAGAAACGAAACGATTAAGATTACCTCTGTAAAGCCAAAAGTGACAGCTGAGTTTAACTGTACATGTAGCTTAGGGCTACCAAATAAACAGACCTGTATCTATTGGTTTGGCTGGATTCACGTCTCCATACTTGGGAAATATTTTTGGCTCTGACAGATAATCAATGGCGTTTTCGCCAATTCCATTTTCATCTAGTCCACCATCTGACGTTTGTGCAGAGGCTGCAATCAGAAGAACAACGATGATAAACTGTAACATGGCTCTTTCTGTGCAGGGTTTATGATTAAATACCCAGACTGACAACGAACCGTTTTATTACAATCCTGTAAGAGAATGACAAACATAGTTCAATGTACGTTCTTCTTATCATCTGGTATTCTATTAATAAACTACACACCTTATAGTCTGTTTACGACTAGACCTATCAAAACTAGTTTCAATTGATAACACTTTCTTGTTTTCCACTAAATATTTCCAATATATGAAGAACAATTCCCAGAGTTCGTTGACTCCACCGCATTAATGTTTGTATTTATTAGAGTCATTTATAGAAGACATTAACCCGGAGGAATGATAAGGCATATACTAGTATATGATCTACATCCCTGTGCCAGTATGCTTTTAGAAATATATATAAACCGAGACGTTAAGCTGTGTTATTTCTTTGAATACAAATATATATTGTATATTCCTGCATACATATATGTGGAGACAAATATTAACGCCTTCGTTCGCTTTATATATCTCCTAAAGACTTACTTCTACACAATCAAAGGGTCAACATGAATAGCATGATATTAGAATAGATATCGAAAGAGTGCGAGAACTATTGATTAGTCTTATTTTCATATTACCAAAATATCATCGTTGTAATATGTATCATAAAGTTATTTTGAGAGAGGATATGACACAGACACACAGTGAAGTTTGAATACCATAAATATTGCTCGAGTGAAAGAATGAGGCATTGAGACGCGAATCATCGCGTGTGTTATCCTTTTCACCATTCATGACAGCTTGCGCAACTCTCGATACTTCCGTTCTATGAGACACGCCTTGACAGCACTGGACTCTCCTTATTTGGAACACGCGACCGTTGATCCAAACCAATCGCCCGGCCGTGGGAGATTCTATAATTACTACGTTGGGTCAAAGGTCGTGTCTTCCAAATAAGGAGAGCCCAGTGCTGCCAAGGCGCGTCTTATAGAACGGAAGTCTCGAGAGCTGCACAAGCGCGCTGGTTAATTTCTAAATTCAAACAATGGCCAGTGGCCGCGAAGCTCCGGAATGTCCATTACAAACTTTTGACGTCAGCAAGGGCATCTATATTTAGTTTTACAAATTGACACCTCCCAGTAGGCCGGCGGATATGTTAAAGATTCCAGGTGAGTTTTATTTTGGTTGATTTGTTGTTACATGTCGATTATAAGCTAGAGTCGCTACGAAAGGTCGTTTCCTGTCTTCTCTGTACATATAAGGTAATCAATGACAAATCCGGCCACTGGTCGCGGATGTTTACTAGCTAGATACAAGTGCATGTGGACAACTGCGACTTGATAACAGCGTTTTCCCTGACATATTGAAATCTGTATTTAAATAAATAATAAAATTCGCTTGGACAATTTCTTAATTTAGTATCGGTGTTTTCAGTTGGGCAATCTACACTGGAGTCCCCCAATTTAATCTTTCAAACTTGAGAGTCGACCATTTTGTAACCATCAAATACATAGCTTTTCAACAGACCGCAACTTCGGGATAAATCCGTGCTTTCGCTATCTCTTACCAAAAAGTCACAAGTCTAGGCTACTTGCAGTTACGAAAATAAAGCTGCTAAAAAAAAGTCAAATGTGTAATGTAGGTTTACATAAAGGTGAAAAAAATTTTATTTAAAAATAATTATTTTTTGTTGTTGTATCTTTTAAAAACATATACATTGATTTACAGCTGCATGACATCATATCATAGTCTCGTTGTATTAACACAGCTTATATTTGCCTGACGACGACCGCACAATTGTCATTAATAAACCGTATATCAAGCACTACGCAAAATGGCCTTGGAGTATGACCCAGCGGTTTATAGCAAGTCATGGAGGCAAGACGGCGACGGCTTTAATCAAATGAGAGCAGACGTCACTCACAAAGTAGTCCTGGCAGGGTCAAAGTTCAAAGAGTAATAACAAGTGTGCTGACATAATCCTGACATTTGTTATATAAATAAAAAATGCTATACTTTAGTGGACTGATTGTTTACTCTGCATCACGGAATACCGCGAGGAAACCTCCAGCCTGTGAGCTATATATATATATGAGGACAATCTGCAGTCCGACGAGCTAACCACGGAGGGCCACAGACTGCAATTATTGAGTATACATGAAGTGGGGGCACGATTGCCCTGGTAGCATATATATATATTGGTTGAAAATACGTCACGTGGTATTGAACAAAACAAGACGTTTTATGATTATGATAACGGCGCTAGTATCTCTCCCGAAACGTTGCTCTACAACACAGCTGTCATCCATCTTGTTGGTTTATATCTAGAAATGCATTTTTTTTTTGCCAAGAACGATTGCAGGGGATTTTTTTGTCTGTCCAACCTTAAAAATTTCATAAAAATATAGGTCTTTTACAAAGCATTAAAAACCTATGGTGATATTAGATATTAGAAAAATTAACGATGACCCCTGTTTATGTTGATTTTGTCGTTTTAAAAACGCAACGATTTAGAATTCTCTAGAAAAAAAGTTTGCGTTTTCTAGAGATAAGCCACTTTCTATGTATAATATTTCCTGAAGTGTCTGAAACAGGCATTGAATGATTGGGGCGTATAGGTTGCTGTGATAACCACATTGATCTCCAATACCTTGTCCAGGTACCCTCACTGAACAACTAAATTAATGGTTCCAATTTAACTACTTCTAATTAGAATTTCGAATTAATTTGTTTGTTATCATAAAATTTGATTGCAGGTTAACTTTATATAAAGGGATAAGGTATTTATCTCTATTTTAAGCACGCGTGGTCTAACAAAACGTTATTTGCGCGGAACGTAGTCTAAACGGCCAAACGCACCAATCACCTGTGGAATTGGGCAGCAATATGTCCGGAATAAAATAGAACTTTAAGCGCTATGATGTCTCTATTGTTTTGATCAAAATTTCTACACAAAATATAACTATATTGGACCTATAAGCTCCTCAATTAAGAGTTTTGTTGCCCAAAATATTGCTCTGGATTACGATTTGAGGAATTGGTGGTGACTGCATGAAGTTATGTCAAAGATGCAAGGTTTACATAAACTGCAATAACTTTGCCCAGAACATAAGGAAAACATGAGGCTTTTATGGTACTAGGGCAGGGGTGCTGCTAAAAAAAATCGATAAACGAATGTCACCAAACGTAACTCTACAAGAGTTTATATGTTCTATAAGAAACCCCTCCCCCACCCACCCCCGCTAAAAACAATAAAAAAAAATAATAATAAAAAAAAAAAAAAGTTTTTTAAAACGGCAAAAATGAAATTATAAACAAACAAATAACGTTTCCTACAGTTAATATATACCCTTGGTGACAGAGATTTGTAACTTTCAAATAAGATGTTTTCTGTAGTACTAGCAAGGCTTATATAAATTCGTTTGGTTGAGTGCCATATACTGTATATGCAGTACATGTTTGTGCACTTTCCTCGTGTTAAAACAAGCGAGTTTTGAATACAAATGTGAAAGTCTCGTCATGTTGACGACCACTTGACGTCATGCTTTAATCCGCTTACAATCAGACCTAATCTAACCCTACAGGTCTTGTTTGTCACAGATAACATATGATTCATATGATGCCAAGGCATGCGCATGCATCTTCTCAAGGAGAGGGCCAATTAAACTGCATCAGTAGTTAGCAGTCAATCAAAGGGCCGTTAACAGTTGTCATTTTTCGTTCTGGTAGTGAAAACTCATTTGTCAGTATCAGTTTATATCTTCAGGAATGAGTTATGCAACCCTTGCCCTACATACATCATATTATACAAAATAGACTGCAAGATAGCGATTATGTCCACAGGAATATTACACTAAATGACACTGATAGTGTGAACGCTTAATTGTTGAGTCTCTGTATAATGACTGCATGGCTCAGTTTGATTACAAGTCCTGGAGTTTTTAATGGTTCGGCCAGGAACAAAAAAAACAAACTATTTAGGTACTTTCTTAGAACAGAATACATATAGTACAACATAGCTAAACGTGGAACTCATCTTCTATACCTCACCCATTTTACATAATTCACGTAAACGTTGCTCTCTTGGAATATTTCTTTATCTACCAGTCTCTATAAATTTAACCCATTGGAACCACACCTGAAGCGTGCAATATAGTATATATAAATATGCTTCTTACTGATATTTTCAGATTGCTCAATGTAGGGCTCCATACAAAAGCTTTGTTTTATACCTCAGTGCAGACTAAAACGTGTGGAAGAATTAATTAGTGTAAACGACTCTTGAACAAAACAATCTGCCATTGTTCTATTTATTTGGTACATATCGTACATCTTTTTTCAAACGGTGTCGGCCTATCGCTCCATGTATAAATGCATTAGGGGTACTTTTAAAGGGCAAACCCAAAACGTACCTACAAAACTGACGGATATGTATTGATTCTATATTATGTAGACCAGATAATCCCAATAGTTCACTATAGCTAGTTTTGCCATTTTTTTCTTTCTAGAATTGCTAACTTGGTAACATGATCACAATTAACATTATAGAAACATACTTTTAATACATGAAATGCTTTTTCGGCTTTCTCAATCAGTATCTTTCGTGTATCTGGCATATTTCAATTATATTTGAGTGTTATAGCTGGCTGGGATAACAATTGTAATCCCAGGTTATATACCTAAGTACCAAAAGTTGTCTTCCTATTCCACTGCTTGGTAATCAATTATCCATTATAATGGTCGTTTGTTCTTTTTAGACCCAACCACGACGACCCTTGTCTTTGTAACATTGACTTTTAGGTCCCATTTCTTACAGTATGTATCAAATTAGTTTGACAGTAAAGGAAACCCTTGCGGTGATGTGAGAACGGTATCACCAGCAAATAACAATGTGAACATTTTTAAATCATCGAAAAGGGTATTAGAATTATTTTAATCAATTAGGTCATCATTAAAATCATTAATAAATAGGGAAAACATAATGGTTGACAAAGAATCCCCCTGATTTAGCCATCACTTCTTACCCTCGCTTTTACATTTGTATATATACATGTATAACAGTGATATCCCTGCCAAGACTGTTGTCACATACTGACCGCCACAGTTTTTCTCACAGCGCTATTCGATTAAATAACATTATCAAAAGCTTTTTGTAGGTCAAAGAATGCGCAGTATAATCTACCTTATACTTGGCTATAACATTACAAATGAATTGGTATATTACAAAGCACAATCGACAGTGCTTTTACTAGGCCGAAATCCGTATTGAAAATCACTAAGAATAATACACGAGGCCGACCAATAAGACAAACGTTCATTAAGCATAATTGAATGAAAGGTGGCAAAAATACTATCAAGGTATTACTAGTTACTACTATATAGTTTCCGACCCAGTTTACATCACTTGTTTTATGTTCTGGAACAACTATACCCGTTTTGGATATACGGAATTGATACATGGTTGAATAGTTTTGTTAAATGTTGTACTAACAGATTATTACCTTCAATAAACATATCACTGCACAATCCATCTATCCCACCTGCTTTGTTAGCAGGTGGCACGTCAGCTTGTGTAAACAGTTAATCTAGAATCTTAATCTAAACAACTTTTTGAAATAAGAATTAAACTTTAATTCTTGCTTTAAACAGTTATCATATATTCGTTTAGTTCTTCTTTTGATTTTTGTATCAATGTTGCGCATATTGAATAGAATATGTTTATCAACTTTTTTTATTTTTTTTTATTATCTTCGTGCTTTTTTAAATTGTTTTTTTCTTTTATGTGTGCTTTATCGAACCACAGGGATTTATGAGTCTCTTCTCGCATTCAACATTCTTTCACTTTACCATTTGATTGATTGATTGGTGTTTTACGTCGTGCTTAAGGGTATTTCACTTATATGACGGCGTTGTATTTCAACAATAATTGACACTAGCTTTACCAAGATATGAAGCGTTTCCATAATGTTAGAAAGTTCAGTGCTAAGTAAAGACAGCATTTACTCTTCAAACAAACTGCCCTTAGCCAGAGGTCGCCATTTATTTGAAACGCTGTACCATCTGTACGTGTGGTAAAAATCAGAAGTGAAATCCATGACATTAATGAAAGGCTGTGTGGTAAAAGACAGAAGGGAATTCATGACATAAATGAAAGCCTGTGTGGTAAAAGGCAGAAGTGAAATCCGTGACATTAATAAAAGGCTGTGTGGTAAAAGACAGAAGGGAATTCATGACATAAACGAAAGCCTGTGTGGTAAAAGGCAGAAGTGAAATCCATGACATTAATGAAAGCCTGTGTGGTATAAGGCAGAAGTGAAATCCATGACATTAATGAAAGGCTGTGTGGTATAAGACAGAAGTGAAATCCATGACATAAATGAAAGCCTGTGTGGTATAAGACAGAAGTGAAATCCATGACATTAATGAAAGGCTGTGTGGTATAAGACAGAAGTGAAATCCATGGCATTAATGAAAGGCTGTGTGGTATAAGGCAGAAGTGAATTAATGACATTAAGATCTTGCTGGACCCTTGGTCGATTTTCAGAACACCGGCTGTATTTAGTCTATTATGCAGAAGAGTATAAATCTTAACCATATATATGTATATATTTGTGGAAAGCTTAAATACTCCGGATTACATATTTATGAATGTTGTGAAAGTCCAATTATTATTTCTAATAATATTGCAAACTTATTAAACGTCTACAGAAAAAATAGACTTAATTTTTCAAGGTTTATTTCTCGAAGTACAATAACGATAAGACTCAATAGATTAGTTGACCTAGTAGACTAGTCCTTGAACTAGTAAACGGTCTCTCATTTTTAAAAAGTTTTGATTAGATCGATCACAGTTGAAATATGCCGGATTTATAAAAATGAGACACGGTTTACTAGATCAAATTGTGCTCTTTACAATGGTACAAATTTGAGGTCTCTACCATAAATAGTTTTCTAGAAATGTGCCATGGAAAATGAAGTGTCTGCTTAAAACTGAAGTGCCAGAAATAGGCATCTAAACTTTGCGACTTGCATACATGATCATGGGGAAGCTAAATTATAGGCTCAAATTAAACTCTTTGTTAATAGAATTTCGATTTATTTTTGCCACCGACATCTAGTTTGAATACCTAACTTTTAATTTAAGCGATAAAAAAAATTTGGTTCATTTTGAACCCAAGGGGTCCAGCAAGACCTTAATGAAAGGGTGTGTGGTATAAGGCAGAAGTGAAATCCATGACAATAATTTCAATATCTGCTTCCCTGTCGATTAATTTATCAATTGCATCTCTAATATCTGTTATTCGATTACCTAAGTTACTTATCCTTCCAATATTACATAGACCATTTTTTTGCCACAAAGTTTCGAAGTTTATTCAGATTATGTCAAACTTGTATATTTCATTGCCCTTATCGTTCAGGGGTACGCGTCAGAGTATCTATCAATAAGGCAAATGTTATATTAATAGAATACAAACCTATATACGATAGTTTATAAAGAAAACACGAAATGCAATTTATTGAGCCAGTGATGAGTGTCCTTCTAAATTGTTACGTGACTTATTTCTGTTTTCTTTACAGACTTTTCGTATGTTTAACATGTCACCGCGCCTAGTATTTACATATTTTGGTTGAGGTAAAACTGTATAATAATCGATAGAATATGTCATTCTCCTGTTGGCCGGCAATGGGAGACTATTGTACAAACTGTTGACCCTCTTCAAAGCGTGTCCCACACAATGCTTGTCGACGTCTGATACGTACAGTTATACAGAGATACCATACAAACAGAAGCACGTCAGTACCAAGAGCGTATTATGGAGAAGTTTGTGAATGAAAGGGACGTTGTAGTAACGGCCTATCCGTGTCGTCCCGGCGATTAACCCCCAGTCACTGTCTCTTAATGGTAATGTGTGTGCTGAGCGAAGGTAACAGCTTGTCTACAGCCACACCGGGCGGGAACACAACACATGTGAAACAATCGGTCAAGTCCGTGACAGGCACGACGTCTGTCTGCGCTTTTCTCCGCAGACAGCAGTACTGGTGTAAGTGATAGAACCACAGTGAACATCCCTCTCGCCCGTCCCAATATTAACAAACGTCGATGTTCACGTTCTGACAGCAAGCAAAACACGGCCCGCTTTCGAAAGAGCTTTTTTTATTTTATGTATTTACCATTAAACCCAGTTTAACCTTTTACGATATGGACTAGAATCAGCAAACATAGATGGGACTTAATGCACACATTGGCTGTTGGTCGTTCCGCCGTGTACCAACCAGTGACGTCCCGTTTTCAAATTATCGCTGTGAATGAAATAATGTCGTTGTAAATATTGAACTATAATCACTAAACTAACAATATAATCTTTCGACAGAGTCCCATACGTATAAGACCTATTATACTTCCCCATTTCTATTCCAAAATCCAAGATTTTTTAAACTATAGCCTGATATTTCAATATATTAACAGAAGTAAGGCCATTATATGAAAATATGAAGAAAAAAATTAGTCAGAGCAAAGAATATATAGTTGAATTATATAACCATGATACTCGTATATAAAAACGAACTTCGATCAGCATGAGTACCGTGATATTTATTTATTTTCTAGACAAACCAGGCAACGATAACAATACATATTTTCGCTGCGTGATATGATTAGCATGGTGTTATACAGGTCTATGTTCTATTATCTCAAAAGCTGAAAGCATATTTCAAATCCAGTAAAACATTGCATTATTTATTTGATTTCATTAATATCTTAACCACACACGGAGATTTTTGTATTTTTAATTTCTGCCACCAAAGGTGACGTCGGCTCTGGAATTCGTTTGGTGTCTGGTATAAGAAGTGTCAAAGTGTGACAGTTGATATTTCCTGTACTAAACAGCCCCCGTACAATCAGGCTGCTATCACTGGTCGCTCCTTTCCGTCCATATCGGTGAGCTCCCGATAGTACCGTGTGGTGTCTAGCGCTCTCCTAACACATGTATCTGTATCACCAACTACTTACTCTCACAATATAACATACACAGGCTGCGTCAATTATAATAACTACCACACACGGATCACTTTTCTAATAAACTATACAGAATGTTGGAGTGAGTCAAACATTTAACACTAATTATTATGTAAGAGTTCAATAACGAATAAGCAAAACCCAAGGTTGGAGATTTGGACCTGAAGTAGTATTATAATAATCTTAATATGCTCAAGAAAAACTTACAAACACGAAGGTAAAAAAAAAAAATAAAAAAATAAAAAAATAAAGCAAAAATTGTTAAAAGTTTTGTAAAAAAGACACATAATCATTATTGATTAATAATAATAAGTCACACCTGACTTGGCGAATCCTGTATCGTTACGACCCTCCTCCGCATCTTGTTGTCGTATTAAATCCTCACTCTCATATATCAATCGATGGTCAGATTTCTTTTCTTCTACACCAAGAGTGGACAGGATGCAAAATGTTAACAACACATAAAATACAGGTATTAGCTTCATACTGTCCCCATGTGGATAGTTTGGGGGTCACATGAACATTTTGCTATGCCAGCTTTTACAAACTCATATCAACAAGTTTCGAAGTAAAGGGGCGGTACCTTAGAGCAAAGTGGACTCCAGAGGGCGCTGTTAACTTTCAACATCCGGAAACGTGTACGGCTGTCAAGATGTAAGGCTTTATTTCACTTCAGCAATATTGCTGTGTTTTAATTCGTTTTACTCATGGCCTGGCAGATAATAATTCATATTCTGTTCACTTTTTTACAGGTCGAAGGTTACATTTAAGATCACACTGACGTCAGATCCCAAACTACCTTACAAAGTGTAAGTGTTGATCATTCATATGACATTATACAACAACAACGTATAGGCCTACAGCTGCCAAGTGTCACTAGCAAAAAAAATAAAAATAATGGCAGATAGTCATTCTCCTACGACGTTTTATAATAAGTACATTACAAGTACAGCGTAATCTTGCGTCCCAGATCAGAGTGAAAGTTAGTCCTGATATAACCGAGACGTCATATGAATATATAGCCTAACGGCAATTCTCGGTTATAAAGTTTGTATGTATAATTTGGTACTCACGAGTCTATTTGCAGTTTCTGTGTCTTTGAAATCAGATATATTTCCAAAATACAACCACCACAGTAATAAGCTTTCGTTTGCATCGTATTTTATGGTAATCCAAACAAATTTTGTCAAGAAATCGGGATAAAAATAAACTAGTGTGGTAAAATCTACCAAGCAGCAGACATTTGT
>JAVFBX010057798.1:0-17126 GCA_034783855.1 Mopalia kennerleyi | reverse complement strand
CACAAAACCATGTATCAACCTCACGCAAAGTCGATAATTGTATATTATTTCCTTGAATTTATCAATGTTTTGAATCAGCAAATCTTAATGTATTTCATTTCCACACTTGATTGTGAATTAAATTCTGGTGAATGTATGATGTAAACTTCTTTAAATAAAAATCCCGAAAAACCGGGTATAATCAGCGAAAAGATGGCTCGGTGATACCTTAGAGCTGAATCCCCCGCATTAAATCTTGAGGTAGGTCCGCGAATAACGTTTAGAATGACACCCATGGTGTGGTTTTCTTTGTGTCAGTCCACTCATTGAAAGACCGCAGTGTATAGCACCGAAGGTGTGGTTACATTTGTGTCAGTATTCTCTTTGGAAGAACACAGTGTATAATAATACGGTTTTATAGTACCTCCACCTCTTGGTCAACAGCACGTCCATGCCACGAGCCGTCAATTGAACTTTTATTTTCACCTGTTATGCATTTAAGTATCATTTCCGCTGCTTCGAAGTTAACACAACTATTGGAATATGTATTAGAAGTGACTGATCTTTTCAACTCAATGTTTCGCTTTAATTGTACCATCATCAGTCTTGTGAATGGTGGACACAAGATTGTGTACAACCAAATGGGCCCAGGGACCACCAGTCCACGGAAGCTCTGAGATGAAGGTAAAATAGCATCAAAATTAGACAAAAAAGCGAGAGCCTACATACATGCCTTCATTGCCTGCATGTGTACCTCTGATGATAAGGAAAGCCCAGCGGCAATCTATATGGCTTATTTTGGCAATATTATTTGGTCTTTGGTTTTTTTAAACAATTGTGTCAGGAGTATATAACAATACAATCAGTTTATTCCCTAAAAACGGTTGTTCAGAAAACGTCAGACTGATACGACAGTTCTCCGAAAGGTCCAAATCTATGTAAAACACATTAAGATGTATTTCATCAAGAGTATTGCATTTGGCTATTGGAATGGGTGTTTGATTGACAACGGATTGTCCATATCGTACCCTGCCTATTTGCAGATTGTGCATCACATACGGTGAGAATTTCATCCTAGAAACTTTATTGTTGCCACAGCAAACATTTCCATGTAAAAACGAAACGAAAGGATTCGGTTTAGTGTTGCCATATTTTTTAAGTGCTGAGAAAAGGAAAGAAAAAAACTACATACAGGTATATAGTAGCTTATACTGCATATCACGTAGGCGAGACACGTGTCCCTTGTAGTTACTTGTAAACATGGCGGGTCTTCATTATACAAACACATAACCGACATAATGCGCCTGGTTGACTGATAAAGGCTTTATATTTATGCTTCATTTAACAACATATATATTATTATCATGTTTTTTTCTGAGGGTCTGGAGCACCAAACGACCTGGCATCAGCTGATGTTTGCGGATCAAACTATAATCCGATGAACGACTGGTGGTAATTGCACCCTCCAGCAGTCTGCAATGGTCAGGCGAGCAATGTTACACGACATCCACAACTTGACCTTTGTCTAAGCCTAAGGGATAGACTGTAAGGTTTATTAGTTACATAGATGTGATGTGCAATGTCAGGTATATTAGAACAAGGGTCTGTGTTAAGTCTACAATAAACTGTATCCACTTACTTTGCAAAATTCTTCTACCTACGATGTAGATAACAAATATAGAAGTAATCAGCAATTAGTAGGCACAGGTTATACAGAGTTAAGACGATAAGTGTCTTGTTTGTCATAATTATAAAATTTATTCTGGAAAACACAGATAATGTTCCAAGGAAGAGAAAGCTGTTGGTTAACCCATATCAATATCGACAGAGTGTAGCCAACAAATAACAATGAAAGTATAGGCCAACTTTCTTTTCATTAACGCACCATAAGTTTATTACACTGAGTCGAAGTTTTCCAATAAAAAGTAAATGTGTCTGACATTTGAACTGAATGGAAACGACGCTGATCAGTGTCAACTGGTCCCAACCTCTCTTACACGCGGAGGAGCAAATGTGTATTGTAATAGCAGTGCATTAATGGTATGTCCGGTAAATGATATAGGTCTGCGTAATGTATTGAGTTACGTGATGTTATATCGGGAAGTAGAATTTATTCTACACATTTTCTAAAGAGCTGATAGATGATTGGTTAATATTCGGTGAATATGATAAGTTTCATGGCTAAGGTAAGTGTTGAAGAGTAGTGAAACTGTGAATACCGATTTTCCTAATGAGCTAAAACCAACAGTTTATGATTATCAATACTCAACGTTAACAAAAGTAAAATATCAGTGTAATAAACAAGGACGAGGAAAAGTGTATCTTACCCACCAACAACACCAAATATCGTTTTCATGATTTCACAGGATTTCATTTAGAACAAGTGGATACTCGTCTTTTAAACATATTTAAGGTCCCCAAAGACGTTTTGCACATTTTTTTTGTGGGTCTTTTTCTAATCATTTCCCGTCACCTTTTATGAAAGCTCTTCCGAGACAATTTGCCACGAACTAATCCTATTTATACTGGATTGATAATTCTTTTGACCAGTTATGCAAGGACCTAATGCCTAAAGTCGGAAAGAGTAATTAAAGAAGTTTCCGCCATTAACGTGGAGAGTGATATTTAACTTATATAACCGCAATGTATCCCAACACTATAACAGAAGAAAGGGAACCATGGTATGTGAAAGAATTTCTTCAAATTGTTCTGTTGTGAAATTTTCTTAAAGACAATATAAATCTTAACACTTGAAACGCCAGTGTCCTAAATCAAAGGACGTCGTGTAAAGATGTACCCAGTCTTCTCGCAGTTATGTTAAGTTAATATCATACGCTCATTAGTCAATAGACTGGATCGATGGGACGGTAACTGACATAGTTACATGCCATTTAATGATATTTGTTTTAATATATGTATTAAAGGACATTTAATGTGTTCTGATGTACCGTGAAAGAAAACCCATAGGAGACAGCCCTATCATCAATTGAGATTGTCGCTGGAAAATGACGAATTAGGAAACAGTTTTTGTATTTACGAAACTCGTAATAGGGTGTCTCAGATTAACCACTCTTCATTTAAACATTCCAACTTTTAGAGTTATAAATGATTAGGCTCCGTGAAGCACTTCCGCATTACACAGGAGGCTGTATATTGTTGCTCTGCTGAGTCATGTGACGTTACATGTGAGCATCGCCCGTGTAGGTGATCAACTGCTAGAGATGTCTCTTGTAATTATACCCCAAGCATAACAATAGGCATTTCACATCTTCTCGTTTTTAATCGATAAAATACATGTTGTCTCACTTCTGCGTTTGACAGATACTACGCGAATCCTTTCGGATTTTACAGAAGTTACTTTTTATTCCTATCTGTGGGTTTAACCAGCAGACTTCTGTGTCTGTGTAGATAGACAGGAGGTATGTGCAAAAAAAAATTGTCGCTTTTTCCTCATATTTCAGTTTTTTTAAATAAAACCGCGAAAACTCCGTCCTCACTTAAAATAACTATTATTTTTATCGATGTAGATAATCGCTTGGAAATTACGGTAAATCGCCATTAATATTGTCAAACTGCTCACAAATGCGATTTCATTCATTGTATATTGTGTTATATAATGATTGAAACTCCCGACGAGCCGATTCATATGAGTTTAACGGGGTGGTCTGTGATCTAGTTATTGATATATTAATTTGGTTATAATTTTCCATCCAATTGAATATTAGACTCATTCTACACAATCATGATTTTCTAAATTGAATGACGAGACTATCAAGCTATGTGTGAATATAAGCATGCCTAAGTTGTAGGTCCTTGTGGAAGACTTCGAAAGTGTGGATATGCTGCTATTCTCGTCATTTTGGCTGTTCATCGCAAATTCTATATAGCACCTATTTTTTTAAAAGATATGCCTAAAATATTAGGGAACGTTTGCTATAATTGATACTAATATTATATTAATCGAGATTGAATAAAGTCACGCCACTGTAAATGCTCTGTCTGAGTTTCAAATTATCCAGCCCAGAGATATAACATAACCCAATTTCTCTCTGGCCCAACTCAAATTAGAAAATGTCTGAAAGAGTTCATCTAAAGACTGGACACTTTTCATTAATTTAAATACAAATATGGCATTTTATATTTGTTTATATTTTTATTGTAAAGATACTTGGCTTGCCTCCCCCGGAATTCGAGTACTCTAGCGTTTGTATAAAAAAAATATTTTAATATAAATATAGAAGACATATCAAGACCAAAGGAATTAATAGTTTTCCAAGTTAAAAGGTATCTTAAAGTTTTATATTTACGTGAAATAGACTAAATCAGCCTACAGATTAGTATTTCAGAGATTAACTTATTAACATATCTGTTAAAGAGAATGAGTGGTATAACTTATCTGATACAGAGGTAGGTTTTCGCCTGAATCAGTAGGTCCTTTAGATTTTTGTTTCTCTTGTATGCTATAATGGGTCTTTGTGAGAGAGGAGTAGACATTTTAGGTACAAGATTTTGATATTCCTGTAAAAAGAGAATGGCAAACTGGGTGTTTTGTTGGTCATATATTGGAAAACAAATGGAATTTTATTTTCTAGACCATTTACCTGGTTCCCAATTGAATCCCAGTGGATACAAAGTTTGCAGAGTTTGAATCCAATAAGCCTCTATTTCTAAGCGTTTCTGTTTGGTTTCTTCTTCAGAAGGAAGACTTTGTCGGGCTTTTTTATCAATCGGCATGATTTCAAAATGATCTTTAACCGAATAGTCAGGGAGAGATCATTGTTCACAGGAGCTCAGGTCCTGTCGGACACTGTTACAGGGCGATTGTGGTATTTTCTTCTTGGAGCTGAGTCAAGCCCTTGGTCTTAATTACAACTGTTCAGTTATTGGTCTGAAGGTTTGGTATTGGATTTGACGAAGAAATCTTCTAGTATATAGCCTCTTGGAATCGGGGTCTTAAAGGCAATGATATGTATGTATATATATAAATGTATGATTGTAAATATAAAAAGAAAGAAATATCCGTCTCCACTGGATTTGAGCCACTCGCGGCATATATAACTGTCCAAAACAGAGAAGGGCGAAGCGATTATACCCACCGATAATGTATAGTAACCAAAATTATTATTTCCTCCGAACAGGCCAGCGTGCTATAATTTTCAGACGGCGGACGATAAAATAAACCAAATCGCTCTGTGTATAACATTATACAAATACTGCATTTTAGAGAATGGTAACATCATGCATTAGCTGTCAGTTCGATTTATTTGATGTTTAACGAGCGTGTATGTGGACAGGGCTACAACCAAATGCTGTATCTGGCGTGCACATGCCACCCACTGCACATCATTACAGCAACTAATCACTCTGTAAAAATGTGAATTATTGTCAAACATTTGATTGATATAAGTGATGGTGCCACGTAACCGTTTCTGTATGACTCGTCAGAGACTCCTGTGTGTGGTTGAAGTTTTTCTATCCTGAAAGATGTTCGCTTTGTTAGAATATTCGCTCTCTGAACTGTCATCCCATCGTGATATATAATGCACTATAAATCTATTGGGATGTATTATAAGTAACAATAATATAATTGCTGTCAGTCTATACAAACACCTTGTTAAGGGGCCTTGGTAGCACGCAACTTTATCTAGTTTGTTTTGTGACAAACACAGCACGTGTAAATCCACTGTCTATATTCACAGTCCCTCAGTTGAGTCTAACCCCCAACACACGGTACTATGAACAATAATCGCTTTTTCTAAGCCGTGATAAACACACTTGGTTGTCGTGTCGGATGCTACAGTTGAGTGTAACCGGCGCGATTTTTATCACCTTGGCTTTGAAGTATCGTGAAAACAGTTGGTAAAACGAGTGGATAATATTAACAAAGCCATGGCGAATTATACCAGCCATTGCCTGTCTTTATCTCTTATCCAGCACAAGCATCACCGTTCGTATACAAAGAACAGGCCCATAAAGACAGTCGACTTCTTACTTAGATATAGCTGTCATATTTTATGATTACACGTACCATCTGTCTTAAAAGTTTGCAGAATAAATATACATGAAACGGTAGATATCTCGACGGGTGTGTCATTTTGTTATCGTGAAGCAATGTGAGTCCACAGAACGCTTCATCCATCATGTAAATTCTCTCCTACCTTCAAAGTGATGCTTCGATCCGTATTTTTAAGCAGTTCTATTTTTAGATACACAAAAAAATATTCAAAACAATTTGTCCTTGCGCTATTATTTTAATATGTCATAATGACTGCATTATTTCTTTCAATTAAAGAAATGATCTATTTGTCTTCTGTCTCGTTCCTCAATTAGCTCCTTTCATCTAAGCAGCTTGGGGCATTGGTGTTCCTGTCTTTGAAAAGGTGTAATACGCCAATATAGTAGGCTCAGGTGACCAGCGTGTATCTCCGGGAATGACCGCTTAATAGTCGGCTTGTCCTCGAGTCAAGAAGAGCCGTTTACAAGCGAGTCATTTAGAGTTATCAGTGCGACAGAAATAGACTCATTGCAGTGAATTCCCAATCTTTAGCACGATGTGAAATTACATGAAACCCCGGGCTAACTGGGATGGTTCGCTGCAATTTTCTCTGCCTTGAAACCTGGCAAATTCCAGTGTTTGGCGGTTATAAAAGGGATGCGTCAATGTTTGCAGGTTGTGAGTAAAATGGTGTGACGCGAGAGATACGGCTATAGTCTCCGCCTGGAAGTGCCTGATTACTGGGAACACTGCCCTGACCACGTCTGGTGACAGCAGGGCAATCTGAACCCCCCGCAATGTCCCCAGGGAAGCCGTGTCTATTGCACCCAGCCATACTCTCACTGCTCACCCCCATGTAGAAATGCACACATGTCACCAGATACAATTTAACACATTGATTGAGAATAGAGACATTTTCACGTGAGTCATTACTAACTAGAGGGCACAGCACGAAAACTTTGGTAAACAGTCATTTTCACAAATATATTTGTGATCAATGGCCATGTTTTTTCAGTTCAACCTTTCGCAAAAAGAATTAAAAACCATAATCGTTATTAAATACTGTTGACTACCCTATAGTATACGGACCACTCACAGACATGTTTACAGAGCACAATTTGGAACATTTATTATGTCGCCAGTGTCGATGTAAATCATGCAAATAGAAACAATGGATCAATATTTGAAAGCACTCTTATAAAAAAAATCAATGGTGATATGTCTATTGAATATCCATGGAGAAATCTTGGGTTTTACTGAAATTATCAACCATTTATTTAAGTCCAAGTCTTACTTTGGCAAAATTTCGGAAAACCGAACAAGGTTATTCTCCAAAACTACCTAACTTGGCATTATTCATTTCTCCCTGATGTCAGGTTCTCGTTCGGTATCCTAGACGTACTTTTTTATTGACTTACATATGTCGTGTGCTAATGAGGGCGGGATGCAGTGGGTTGGGGACGTCTTCTTCTGCAGGTTGTGAACATTAGAGAGAGAAGGTAAATAAGAATAATGATGACTTGGGTCGTCAGTCTTTGCGTCTAATAATCGGTGATCAGGTACGGCGGCAAATCAAGCCAGCCTTTGTTGTTGTCTATTGAACTGTACCATCCCTAAGACATTTTCTAATCGGCTCACTTTAATTCACCTGCCTCTCTCGCTATATAATCTCTCTTTTCATTTTGATCAGCTGCCTGGCTGTCTAATCTAGAAGGATTGTGGTAATTGTAAGTTGGCCGGGATTTTCCCGGTCCGTCTGATCGCCTGTCGATGATTGGCTGATAGAGGGACATAATACCTGGCAACTCCACGCCAAATCCCGTCTTAAGACTTGATACCAATTATTAATAGTAGTCATCGTGTCCCAATAACTCACCTTCACTTCTCTATCAATCTCTATACCTCCATCACCATGGCTACGGCGTAAATAACGCCATCATCTCTGCTCTTATTTTATGTGATTTACGACCATTGGGAAAGAACAACTTGACAGCATTTATCCTGACATTATCGCTAATATTATTTCTCTGGCGCTGCTGCTGTGTGTTTGTCTTGTTCCATATTGTGGGTAATAAATGAATAACTGTGTACAAACACTGTGGGGATGCTGTCACGAATCAGGCCGGTAATATGAGCGGGTTGCAATCAATATATGAGGAGGTCTAATTAATCTTCTATACCATTGATTAGAGATTGAATAAGAATCAGCCACCTGGGTTTTCTTTCTTATTAAGAAAGAGAGAAGCATTAGTAGGATGTTTCTTTACGCCCACTTCTAAATCTGTATTGGTTTGATAACACTATATGCTCAAAGGGCAACAACGTCTTGTGCTGTAAAAAGAAACATAATTATTTATGAATGTGTTATGTTTATTTCCCCTTCTGTAAATAAGGATAGTTACGTCCTAAAGCTATTTATTCCACTTTCAAGTAATTTCCTAGCTGTTAAAATGTTATCAAACAATTTTCCAAATAGCACGCTTTATTGATTGCGGAATAGAATAGAACAATCACAACAGCGATATAGAATAATTACACGGTCAAAATGAATTCGGTATCATGATTATGTAGCCTGCAAATGGGTTTTTATATCTAACTGGTAGCCAATATATGATCTCGTTGAGGAGGGGGGCTGCCTGTTTCGCTGTGCTCTCAGAGAAGGGGTAACAGGAATCCCAGCTGTTTTGCATTGCCCCTTATGATTGTCCTGCCATTGTTTGTTGCTAGTAATGTCGAAAGTGGTTTCCTTCACTAGTTGCAAGATACAGCCCGGACAAGCTATGCAGACAAACGGTGCCAATTTGCATAATTTATGTTGAAATTTGCATAATTGTGGGATTTTTTTTCTACGTTGCACATCTGCGTACATAGAAGAATGCTCTTGACAAATTTCAAAAGCCTAAATGAATTAGTAATCGAGATACAGCCCGGACAAGCTTCCCGAACAAATGGATTTTGCATAATTTATGGGGAAATTTGCATAACTCCGTGATTTTTTCCTACATTGCACATCTGCGTACATAGAACAATGCACTATGCAAATTTCAAAAGCCTAAGTCATATAGTTATCAAGATACAGCCCGGACAAACGGAGCCAATTTGCATAATTAATGGGGAAATATGCATAATTCCATGATTTTTTTCGATGTGCACATCTGCGTACATAGGAGAATTCACTATGCAAATTTCAAAAGCCTTAGTGAAATAGTAACCAAGATACAGCCCGGACCAGCGTCCCGGACAAACGGAGCCAATTTGCATAATTTATGGGGAAATGTGCATAATTTCGTATTTTTTTTGTTCTGCGTTGCACATCTGCGTACATAGAAGAACGCATTAAGAAAGTTTCAATAGCCTAAGTGAAATAGTAACCAAGATACAGCCCGAACAAGCTTCCCGGACAAACGAGGCCAATTTTCATAATTTATGGGGAAATTTGCATAATTCCGTGATTTTTTTTCTGCGTTGCACATCTGCGTACATAGAAGAATGCACTATGCAAATTTCAAAAGCCTAAGTGAAATAGTAATTAAGATACAGCCCGGACAAGTTTCCCAGACAAATGGAGCCAATTTGCATAATTCATGAGGAAATTTGCATAATTCCATGATTTTTTTCTTCGTTGCACATCTGCATACATGGAAGAATGCAATATGCAAATTTCAAAAGCCAAAGTGAAACAGTAACCAAGATACAGCCTGGACAAGCTTCCTGGACAAACGGAGCCAATTTGCATAATTTATGGGAAAATTTGCATAATTCTGTGATTTTTTTTCTACGTCGCACATCTGCGTACATAGAAGAATGCACCATGCAAATTTCAAAAGCCTAAGTTAAATAGTAACCATGATACAGCCCGGACAAGCTTCCAAGACACACGGAGCCAATTTGCACAATTAATGGGGAAATTTGCATAATTCTGGGAGTTTTTTTCTTCGTTGCACATCTCCATACATAGAAGAATGCATTAAGCAAGTTTCAAAAGCCTAAGTGAACCAATAGTAACCAAGATACAGCCCGGACAACCTTCCCGGACATACGGACACACAGACACAAGGACAGAAAAAGTAAAACCTATATGCCCCCCCTCTTACTAGAGGGGGGCATAATAAGGTATTCGATAGGACTTGTAGTTAATTGTATTATTTATTCACAAGCTATTAAGATTGGTTGTACTGTTGAATTCCAGATTTAAATTCATTTGTTTTATACATGTAAGTTATTCATGCTTGGTGCTGCTCACTGTATATTCTTTTCATTGATAAGGATTACTCGGTAGGACATTTGATGACAATGTGGTTTAGTACCAACCGTACCATGTTGATAAAAGTGGTTTTCAATGAGGAAAATTGCTCTTAAAGGCCTAGGATATGTAGGCCTATATATGTAACCGTGTCCAGGGACCGCCTATAGGCCTCGGAAGCTCTGGAGTTTTGTTCCGCGCCAAACATGTATAAAACTAATATTTCTCCCAGAGAAATTTCGTAATTAGATCTTAATCTCGGGTTGTTTGGATTTGTGTTTCTCTTGTGTGCTACAATAGGTCTAATATGCATGGTTAACATGACTATTGATGTCAGTCTTCATTTCATTTTTTGGTTATTCAATCTGAGTTTAGTTCGTCAGCTAGCAGATCAGTTTATTTGTAGGCTACTGTGTTTCTATCAACTTGATGACCACAGACCATGTGAATAGGCCTATTCGTGGGTGGGTGGCGTTTGAGTTTTCTGTAGGGGTCGGGATGTATAGGCCCTTTCTAGGTAAGGCTACATATGAACATTTCCATGAGGGGCAATCAACCAATCGTGCAGTTAAAGAACCAATTATCATGCAATCAACCAGCCGACTGTTGAACCTACCAATCAATCAATTAAATTTGTAGGCTTATAGGCTACGTAGGCCTACGTAGCCTACTTGGCGGGCTTTGTAATTATTTTGTGTAGGCCAAATTATATATTTATGACCCAACGGAAAAAATATATAAATCATTACAATAAAATTCTCAGATATTCTCTGCCATAAAATATACAAATACGATTGATAAATCCAACATAAACGCGTCCCACTCCATTGCTAAAATGTAGCAAGCGTCTCGTGAACAGAAGACAGACCGTAAAACAGAACAAATGAATGGTCCCTATAACGTGAAATAAAGTATGCTCCCTGATGGCTGCGAACTTTGTACACTGTTGAAACTTGAAGTGACTGTCAAAATTAATCATTTTATGGCCAAAGAGTACAGAAAGTGTATTAACAATGGAGTTAAAAGTATGACAGACTGAAGTCAGTTTAATTTATCGATTGACAGTGCTGTATGGCTTTACTTGAAATGTTTTCTTTTGCTCTGTAAATGTATAACTGTATAGTTACAACAACAACCACAATGTTATTTATAGCGACACGTCGTTCTTGGGCAGCGGTTATATAGACAAAGTTACTTCACGACGGATCCATACACTACGATCCAATATGATATTTTCTCCTTCCCTTGAGTTTATTCAAAGTAATGTTTAACTTATGTTACATGTAGTCTCTCTTAAACCTAATCCAATATGATATTTTCTCCTTCCATCATGTAGCACCCACAACCATAGGCATAGCACAATGAATAGGGCTAATTCCTCCGCGTTGCCGTACATCCTGCCTATTTCAACACATGGTGAAAGTTGAAAACTGATCCTCCGGCGAACGCTGCTATACCCGGCCTCAGGAAATATATATCCGATTTTTTGTCTGATTTTTTTCGGATGCAAAGGTCACAATAATCTAACTCTTTCTTTCTCTGCTGAGGTTTAAATAAAGTTTTATTTGAGTTTCTTGCCCGAGTTGACACGTTCACGTTATCTCCCTTTGCAATATTAAGATCGAAATTCTTCAGAAAATATATATTGTAAGTAGTTAAAATACTAGTCATTGTTTTCAGCGTATGTAAAACAAATCAGATATATGTTTTCAGAGGCCGGAGGTAGCGTAGGATCGATTTCCAAGTTTCACCATGGGTTGAGATAGGAGGGACGTAGGGCTAAGACTGAGGAAGTAGCCCTATTCATTGTGCTACCACAAACATGGCTTAGTGGTAGTGTGTGCGTTTTGTAATCCTACTGTAGAGTGGGGTAAAGTTGGCCAGCAGGGGGGAAGTTGGCCACTTTTTTTTTTTCTTTTTAAACTATTTCAAGGATTTAGTCTGCATTTTTCATGTGTCCAAAATGGTCCAAGCAAAAAAGGGTTCTTTGAGAGAGATGAAAAATACATTATAGTTCAATTTACCATTCACTGGATCGAGTCCGCTGTCGACCATCAGGTTTATAAGAGTCACACCACACAGCTGTATGCAGATTTATGTGGTTTCCTCCAAGTTTTCAACCATAATTTACTATTAATTAGGCATGGAGCAGTGAGAAATCCGTCATTGATCATATCAGTGAAATACCCTGGAGTACAAAGTTTAACCCCTAACAAACAAACAAACCTACGATTGTCTTGTATTTCTTCTTGGGGAGGATTGGGTAGGAGCTTCCTAGTGCCTGGGGATCTCAGAACCAAAAATCAATGTTCATGAAGCTGATCTGTTTGTATCACATAATGTGACTGTCCTGTATTGTCTATAGGATAGAACTTTGCCATCGCCATTTGGGCTGGCCAATGCCATGTGAATGAAATAACCGTTAATACAGTGTTAAACCTCAATCAAAAATCTATTCAGAATATTTTAAGCAACAAAACCATATTCAATTATAGGCCTGCATGTGCCATAATCTTTGCTGGCATAACCTAAAAATCGGTCCTCTAAAATTTTGTGAGATAACCTAACATTTGCATTTTGCCTGGTTTGCTGATTTTTTTAATATATAAATCTGCCTGTAAAAATTAAAATCAATAAGTCTTGATAATTGGATGACAAAATTGGTCAAAATCAGAAACAAAATGCGAATTTAGACAAAGACTGCAAACAATTTATGAAACCTATAAATCAGCCCTCCTTAATTAGGTTTGCATAACCATGGTGATACCCCGTTCTGTCTGTCCCTAACGTTACAGGCCTGAGTTATGTGGGGGACACAAAGACCATAATAATCACCCTATCTGTATCATGGCGATCGGATCGCCAGCCAATTCGCCATCAAAATCATTCAAGTTGAAAACGTTAAATTTCATTTGATTTGCCTTATTCAGAAGCTGCAGGAGGAGAATGGAAAGCTGAAGAAAGACCTTCTGGACGCAAGGTCAGTTTTGTCCCTCAAAATCAATATTAGAATTCGGGCTTAGTACCTGCTGTGATTTTTATACAAAACTAAAGCAATGAAAAACTTTTGGATTGAAATTGAATGTTATTAATCGCCTAAATTACTGCTTGACAAAACAAAAAAGGTAAATTTAATGATGGCTACATTTTTATCTTCTTTGCGGGTCAGTTTGATGATCTCTGACCCAAATGTGGAGCTGACATGTTACCTCAGTCCTCTCCATATAATTTCACAAGCAAATTTTATCAAATTCACAATGGCGTCAGTCATACAAACTATTTAGCACACAGTAAATCAGTATTTTAAAATCAGTAAGGAATTGTTGGTATTCATTGTTCCAAAATTGTGTTTAAGGAGCCTCTTTAACCAGTTAATACAGGAGTGCTCCCATGAGCAGTTTGACGAGAGGAGAATTTATCTGTTAAAGTCACAGCTGATACAGTTAGAAAGACAGGTGAGTACTTCAGGCCTTATCATTATGTATGGAACATTAAAAAAGAGGGTCCTTGGACGCCAAAATGGTCTATATAAGGCTCCTTTTTAGTTAGGTCACATTGGATAAATGTGTAGTATCTTATTTAAAAGAACTCTTGTTGTGGGGACAGTACCACCTTTCAAAGACAATCGATCAATCAATCAATCAATCGATCGATCAATCAATCAATCAATCAATCAATCAATCAATCAATCAATCAATCAATCAATCAATCAATCAATCAATCAATCAATCCCAACCTATAGAAGAGTTTTGTCATATTTCTGTTGTTATTGTTTGTAATCTGATTTCCATAAAACTTTAGACTGTTACCAATAACTTTGAATTTCAGTTTCAGGTGGTTAGGTAGGAGCTTCCTGATGCTCTCTGAGCTACAGGGGTAAAAGGAAGGTTATTTGGTTGTGATGAATTTGTATTGCAATTTGTGATTGCCCTGTCTTATGTTTGATTGTGGCCATTGGCATCGTGGGTGACTTCCTTCATCCATCAGGTTGGTACGCCGTCCTAAGGGAAATAACCTTTAGTGTGGTATAAAACCCAATTAAACAAACAAATCAAATTTCAGCTTGATCAGATAACTAAATTTGCATTGTTTGTCAGGCCTTGGCTTGTTAAAATTCAATTGAAAATTTGAATGTTAAATTTGAAATAATTTCAGTTACTAATGATGTCTGATGCCCTTAGCTCCAGAGCCACAGTGTTACTAGAAGTTGAAAACTCTATCAGCTGGTTGGCGGATCAATGCAGGTAAGAGGCTCTGTCCTTCTCTGAGGGCCCTCTGGCTGAGGGTAGTTTGTTTGAAGAGTAGCAATGCTGTCTTTACTTAGCATTGGAGGAAGATTAACTTTCCAACATTATGGAAACGCTTCACATCCTGATTGACATTGTGCTGGTGTGCATTATGGTTGGAATACACCGCCATCATACAAGTTAAATACTCTTAAGCACATTTTAAAACCCTAATCAAAAAATCAATCAATCAATAAATTAATCGATTAATCTCAGGATTGAGTGATTGATTATTGGTGTTTAACAGCGTGATATAGGATATTTTAACCTTTGCAGTGAAACAAAAACATAACAACACAAAAATGTAATTAAGAAAGAACAACACAAGGAAGTAATAAAGTTTTAGGAAGCATTTTGTATGTAGCAATTGGCTGAAAACAAGGCAAAAAAGGTGCTGGCATGTAACGTTTTTCTTTCTATTGATGAAAATAATTATATGCTAAAAAAAACTTGATGAATGCTATGCGAATATATATACCAATAGTAAGCCGATTTGTAGTCGGATATAAACTTGTGGCGATCAAAGCTGTTGAACATTTGGTTTGACAAATTCTTGTATCACACTTGATTGATGTTAAATGCCTGGCACAAGGCTATCTTAGTTAACCTGCAAAATTGTGAATTTTTTAGCATAGGCTTTGACAAAAAAAAGGATTATGGCTACAGGTAGTTTGTTTCAAAGGTAACAATACTGTCTTTACTTAGTACTGGAGGAACATTAATTTTCCAACAGTATCGAAATGCCTCACATCGTAGGAATGTGTCGGTGTCAATAATTGTTGAAATACACTGCCATCATGTAAGTAAAACACCCTTTAGCACAGCATAAAACACCAATCGACCAATTAATCAAATCTAATAAAGAAACAATGCTTTTCCTTGTCACTTTGGTATGCTCAAACTATAATTAACCTTGTTATGTTTCCAGATCCTACATAGCTGCAGACATCCGAGGCCCTGAAGTTCCCATACAGAGGGCAATGCTGACTGAAATGGTTGCCAAACTAGAATCCTCCAGAATCAAACTCTATAAAAATATAGAGGTAATTGGTGAATTTGCTGCTGCATTTATGTAGTTACACTGTCTGTACTCATGCTGTATTTACTGCATGGTGGTCTCCCTTTGGCTAAGGACAGTATGCTTATAGTGAAATGCTGTATTAACTTCAGGGTTATCTACCTTTGGCTAAGGACAGTACGCTATTAGTGAAATGCTGTATTAACTTCAGGGTTATCTACCTTTGGCTAAGGACAGTATGCTTATAGTGAAATACTGCTCAGTGCTGTATTAACTGCATGGTGATCTTAGAACAGTACACTTTTAGTGAAGTATTGCTATTTTAAATGCAGGGTTATCACCCTTTGGCTTAGGATAGTACTGGGCTATATTCTAAAATATTATCCATTCTACTTCCTCTGTCGAGACATTGACCGTAAGACAAACCAGGTGATCTTGTTTTCCACTTCTTTTCTTTGTTGGCCTGTGACAATCGTTGCCCCAAATATTGGTGGAAATTATTGCATGATGGCTTGCCATAGCCTATGAGAGTTGTCTTAGTCTCATCCACTATAGAAATTTTTTTTAGAATTAGATTGTACACTCATGCAGTGTATACTGCAGGGTGGTCTCCCTTTGGCTTAACGCAGTGGAGCCATGCTGTCATATGGTATAATTGAATAATTCATTTAATGTTTTGTAACCTTACAAACTTGTTTTGATCAGAATGATTTCGAATCATTTCTGTGTTGCAGGCTGGAAGGCACACATGTTTTTGCCAAATTTTAAACTGAAAAAAATAATTTCCTGACATTTCCAATGACTAATTCATACACATGTCTATGATCTGCAGAATACAAGCAAAGAATCATTGTCCAAACCCCTGATGCTGTTTGGTGATTTCGTGAAGCCCTCTAAACAAGGGGAGATAACAATGTTTGACATCTGTTCCGGGAAGTTAGATCATGTCAATCTGAAACATGTGGTGAGTTTAAGAGTTCTCCATAATAAGTCTATTTTAAATAATTTTAAGTTAAATATTTCCATTTTCCAAATGAACATTTGTATCTTTGAAAGTATTACTAATTCTACTTCGATGTACCATTCACAGGATCGAGTCCGTTTGTCAACGAGTCACACGATGTGGCTCGGGCAATCACGGGGACAAACAAACAAACAGTCTTAGAAAGTACACCACCATCATATAAGTGAAATACCCTTAAACACTTTGTAAAGCATCAATTACATTTAATAGTAGTTTGTTGCCAAGTGTGGTTTCCTTCATTAATTGCGTTGGCACGACTCATAATACGAGTGAGATAACCTCTAGTATAGGGTTTTGAACTCTAACCCCCCTACAGAGCGTTCTTACATTTCGCCATTTTACTTCTAAACTGCTGTGAATTTTGCAACACATGTATATATATATATTCTGAATCGTCTTTGTCTGCAGAACAATAATAACTGAACAAAAAATGTATAAAACTTACCCCAAAAAATATTTTGCATAAAAAGTAAATTTTTGCTACCTCTTTTTCAAATTGCTACTCCTTTTACACTATTTATGTCAAATGTTCATTTTACATCAACGTGTAATACATAATATGAACCAAAAAACGGTCATTC
>JAVFBX010057687.1:0-17129 GCA_034783855.1 Mopalia kennerleyi | reverse complement strand
TATTATCAGGATTACTAAATTTTATGGCACTGTTTATCTTTTAAATGTTTCCACTATTTGGCATCGAGTTTATTATATTTTGTAATATTATCTTAAATGTGAAATGTGTGGATTTTATAGGTAAACAAGTTCTAATCCTCGAGTTCATGTAGTGAATTTATAAGGGTAAGATTTGTCTATACAAAAGACACCCTGTGCTAAGCAGCGAACTCATTTAACTTTTTTTACCAAGTGTCAAAAAATTTCTTCTTTTATTTAAAATAAACAAAGGTCCCCGCGAAGATGTAATTAGGCCTTTTAATGCTATGGCTATAAATATATCGTGTAAACAATTATACATACTTAGCATAGATAACAAAAAAAACATAAGAAAATATAATATTGTATGTCCCATTGCCTTTGTCACAATGCATACAGCTAACATCGTTGGCATAGAGTATACCGCCTGTCTAATAAAGCGAAAAATGATAAACAAATATCTGACGCATAAGCAATAGAAATAAAATCCTTAAATGTGTATTGTTCTAAGCGGTACATTTCTTTTATCAAAAGTAAACAAAGTATAATATAAACACATAACCAAATCTAACTCGATTGCTCTATCAAGCGCTTAAATACCGGACAGAAATAAATAACATCAATTTAAATACATTGGGGAAGTAAAGAAGGCTTTAAAACGAGTCTTTGTATAGTATTGAAAACCAAGAGACATATCGTTAACGATCCTGAACGATTTTCCTTATCAGAGACAACGATCACTAAACTAGAAATGCGGCTTTTAAGCTAACAATAGAAAATGCTCCTATAAAATAAGGCGCCATCTTTTTAATGTTGTCACCAGTCTGTTCAAGACAGAAAATACAAAAACACTTTACAGAAGGTAATCGACTAAAATTCGCCACGAATTCTTCTCTGCTTTCACGCTTCGTTTGTGTTCTATAGAGGGTCTGTGCTGCGGTCATCAAGTTTTAGTGTCCTCAATTTTAATTCGATTCTCCCCCAGCTATAAGTACCCCCGGGACATGAAAACTACCTTAAGTTCAAATGTATTTTCTGACTTTCGGAGAGGCTACATGGACCATGGACAAAAAGTGCCCCTTGCCTTCTTAACCTCTTCGCTTCGGGAGAGAAGATTTTGCTTCAAGTATTTTCACCCCAACAACTGTAACTCAAAATAATCTTAACGGCGACTTGCCTGAAGATGAGGGGTTTTAAAGGCAAAGCAAAGTGATTTTCTAATAAAATGATTCCAACCCTTTGAATTTGCATTTGTGTTTTTCAAAGTTTAATTTGAAAGTTAGGGTTAACATCACCGTTAACCTGGACCCAAACAATAGTTTGGAAATTAAAAAAAATGTTTGGTCGTTCAGTTAAGTAAGATAATAAGCAAACAGCCGGAATGATGTCTCTAATACCATAGAAATACTTGATATTCCTCAAGGAAGTGACTTGCCGGAAGTCTGCGGTAGACGAGAAGCCAGGGAGGAAATGTTGTCACATCAACGCACTCTAAACTTTAACAGAGAGCATTTGGATGTTTCTTTGGTCGATTTTATACTCTTGACATTCTCTATACCAAATGTAGTCTCAAGTGGCTTATACAAGAAATCACAATTGTCAGACCTTGTTGGTAAAATGAGAGAACAGCTAGCAGTACGAGCAATGACCATGGCCAAAACCTATTGTCAAAGTGATGGCGTCCTTCGGCTCAAAATGACTTTCTTTCTTTACCTTTTTTGCTCCCTCCAAACTCTCCGCCCGTTTGTCTAAGAGAAATTAACCATGTTTTACTTCAGTTGTCTATTTCAGGCGAACATCGTCATCCAAATAGATCTGGTATATATAATAACTAAGCTATACTTTGGCTTACAGCAATCTCCAAACAGCATAATTTAAATATATAATGCTGTAAACCTTTGTAGCTCAGTCGGTCAGAGCTGGACCCGAGTTCTTATCCCGGTTGAGGCTAGCAAACTTTAATTTCGCTACAATAAAAATACAGTTATTGTAGAACAGTATGTCTTAGTATTTGAAACTTGTTCAACAACGGATCTTCTGTTGTTTCGTAATGAAATGTGGAAATATGCACCTCTACCTATATGTCAATTAATGGATATGGTCAATAAGTATTTTATATAATTTCAGTATCTGATGTTAGTCCAGAAGACCAGAGTCCTAATCAGAGTTCATTGGTCAGGGTAACTGTAGGAGACAAATCTGGACAGGATTAAGACAAAGAACGATCCAGCACCTGACGCTGACTGCTGGTATAACCATCTCACGTGCATATACCGTGAGAATAGAACCTGTATGATCCAATGAAAAGGTCTAACAGTGCTCACCCTAAACCGCTCCGCCAAGATGATTCCCAAAACAATATTCCTTTGTGCCGACTCCTTTATTGCAGGTGTATAGACACTGGTGTAAGCTTTTTCATACAAGGTACTCTCATAAATCATGCTGTACCCTAAGCCGATTAATTATATATAAGTTATCGATTGTAGTCATAGATAGCCGCTTATAAAGACAGTATATGTTTTCAGACAGTTCATGGTCCAAAGATACTTACAGAGTAGAACTTCTGCTTATGGGAAGAGAATGATTTTCTTTGGTGGAATGAAGAAAAAGAGAAATAACAGAAGAAAGGAACGAATAATTCAGCCAACAACCAACGAAGGAATGAATTAAGGCATCAAAGAAATAAATAACTAAACTGTAGTTAATTGATTGATTGATTTGTATTTTACGCCGTGCTTTAGGGAATTTCACTTATATGACGCTGGTGTATTCCAACCATAATTGACTTGAGCACAACCAAGATGTGAAGCGTTTCCATAACGTTGCGAAGTTAATGTTCCTACAGTGCTAAGGAAAGGCAGCATTGCTACTCTTCAAACAAACTGCCCTTAGCCAGAGGGTAACTTGAATTAACGACCGCACGACCCAAAGGAATGGGAAATTTAATAAATGTTAATTGATTCATAACAACGGTTTTTTAAATATAATTCACTAATAGTATACTTAATGAGCATCATGTAATATATGTCACTTTTATCTTCAACGCTTGCAACAAAAATTAATGCCGGAAATCTCTTTACTGTGGGATGCAGTTGCTGACAGGACTAAGAAGGAACTTATGCGATTAACAGTCTTTTTTGTTTGGCGCTTTTATGCATCTAATATCGATGGGATGTTTTTTAGAATTGCTATATGCCTTAACACACGTTCCTATATCTAACGCCGACCCGTATATAGCGACGTGCCTAATCCCTGTAAATCACTGTGATGAACATATGTGTGCCCTCAGGGAATTCTACCCACAGCTTTCCTCATTGTTATTACAAATATATTATCAATTCGACAAAATAAATATGTAAAAGTTCAACATATTTTTTATATTTTGGATTAAGATCTTGTTTTTGTATTTTTTGTTGTTATGGGGAAAATATACGGAATTCAAAACATACATACAGTCGGAATGAAGTCAAAAGAAGTCGGCGCCTCTGTTGTATGCAAATAAACAACTTTTACTTGCTTTTCAATCGATTGTACTTGTATGATGAATCAGAAATATCCAGGTGACATTGCCTAAGGTGATCTTATTTACCTTCCATAAAAATGAAAACATAATATAAAAAGCTTTATTTACTATTTGAAAATTCATTTGTGCTATAGCTGGTGCGGCATTGAGTATAGGCCTATAGGTAGTTTGTACACAATAGTTTGTAAACATGGTGTATTGTGCCTGTAGAAACAGTTCATTGTGTTGTTGGAGCCACATGCAAATAATAATGGTATGGTGCACTAGCCATACCATGAATGTGTAAAATAATAATTCAATAAATACCATTTTCATCGCATTTGTCACACACTGACAACATGTGGATGTATAGATTATGGTGAATTTTCGTTAACTATAATCACTAACGTAATTGGGAAATAAACAATATTGTATCATGCATACACAATATACAAATAATTCTTGAGGTGGTTCTAAGAAATTAATTATCAAAACACCACAACTTTTCTATTATCGGCCTTCATGTGTTAGGATTTTCTCCGTGTGATTTCAAAACCAGTTATATTTTTTTGTTTTGCTATAAATATTTAAAGTATTGAAGCGTACAAGATACGGTATAGTCATTAAAATCTACTAGATAAACGCGTTTATGGCTTGAGACTTACGGCTCCAGGATATAAGTATTATCTTGAGTTCAATCTCCCGAACAAAATGTGTTGTTCCAAGGGTATATAGATTATAGAATCTCAATCTCCTCTATGTCCTTATACTGTTTATGAAACAACAATATCTATAAATTGCTATTTTTCCCCAGAATCTTAAAATCGTACCATTTTAACTTACATTTTTATATCGCCAAAAAAAAAGGCAACTGTGTTTAATTTTGCCATTGTGTATCATATATTGAAAGTTTGAAAGTAATTTTGTGATAAGGACTCAACAGTTTAGGTACTAAGCTAAACAGTGTGCTAACTCGTAATAAAGAAGGAATGAGAATTAAAAAAACTCTCTCTGCTATATAAGGGAGATCTTTGTCTTCCTATGGTGTTGTGCTTTAATTCTGAATCAAATCTTATTATCTATGGTTAAAACGCAACGTAAGCAATTTGGGATCGTATTGAGGCTTTTTTCCAAATCTGGGGTTGATGAATGTTAGATTTAGGAAATAGTTTGCAACATTACACTTGAACTGAAGAATGTGTTTAAAAAATATTACTTTATTTAACTTTAATGGAAACTGTGTAGTAAATTTCACTAGCAATATAGACCGACAGGCTGCTTTATCAAAACTCGATTCTCCAGGAAATATAGCCCAAAACGTGGATGGAAACCTATCAACCGTTCTGGTGCATTATCAAGCCAGAAAAGGTTATACTCTCAACGTGTTAGAAACATAGATGCATGACATTCCCTAGCAAACCTTTAAACACTATGTATTTATCGCCGAATCCACGGGAGTAAGTTATCGGCGGAAGAATCCCTCGCTGACCCGAGCACCACCTCAACAGATGTATCGCTCGAGGCGAGTAAGAATATCGCCCAGCTCGAGACAGTAGCACTATTTCCCCCCTAAACACTAACGATACTAGGGAGCCATTCTGAAATAAACACATACATGAAATCTATGGCGACTAGAACATTAAACAGTCAGACTGAAAATTTAATAGCAGCGTGGTCTCATTTTAAACGAATGACGGTTTTTCAATATTATCCAAACAGTTAATGTTGTAGTTGAAATCTTTATATAAATAAGGCATACGGAATATGTTTGACGCCTGAATTGAACAATATAAAAGATGTTAACGTCTTCTACTCGTCTTATCAGATTGTAATGGTATATAGTAGGATGTATACAGATTTAATGTTATGTTACTATCAAATTGCGACACCAAAATCAAATATCTACAATTTTTATCATTTCAACTGCAATTTTCAACTTCCTAATTAGTAGTTATTATAGAATTACAACTTATATTGTTTCTGTTTTGCTTTTCTTTTTTTGTTCTTCGTTCTGTGCTTTTCTTATTAATGTGTGCACAGGCCTATACTTACAGGCATATGTTGAATATAAGATGATTCATTGATTTTAATTAATCTTTACTGCCCTGTGCCAGTGTGGCAGCTTTTTTAGAAATATGTGCTGAACATATGCAACTGGACTTGTTCGTTAGTTACAAATAAATATACCATTGTATCTACAATTTGAATAATTATATTAATCAATATGTCAATCAATAGGACGTAGTAAGAAGACGTGTGTGCTTTCTAATGTACAATTTACTGACACCTCGTTGCAGGTGGTTGAATATGGGTTTTCGGCTCACGTCGTCTGATACGTAATTTACTTAAACAACCAGGAGAGACAAAACGGGAAATTAAAGGAAATCCTCACCACGTGCAAACAGTGGTCGATCTCCAATATCACATATATTTATGCCACCAGTAAATACAGGCTGCGTCATTATCCGGATGTAGGGGGCGTTATAATTGCTGCCGGGACTAAGTCCATGTTCGCATCATTCCATCTTCTCTCGTGTCTGCACAAGATCCATGTTGTGCTGTTACACAATGGCATTAACCCACAATCCAATCTACAATGATGGGTCTTCCATGTCCTTCCGCATATTTTCATTTATAATTTAACTATATTGCTGATTTTCTCCGAAAGGCACTTCTCTGACGCCTCTCGTGTTTTCCCGCGAGATGTGACTCGCACTGTATGTCATTTCCATTATATTCAAGATGACTTTTTCTTGAGTTAGGAATCAATTCACAGCAAACTAAGTGAAACCATTTTGTAATGGTGTTTACTTTAGGCTTTTTTTTCATCCTATGGAAATAGTAATGAATGAAACAAAATGGAAATGCATTAACTGTCGCAAAATAAATTGTTTACAATCAGACTTGGGTGAACCAGATTTTGCTTAAGTTCTCATTGAAACTTGTTTTATTGTTTGCTGAATGAATTTCGTATTAATCTTTAATATAGCAGAAGATCTATAAAGCGTGCAAACATAACGAGATACGGATGGCTGTACGGGTTGTACTGTACTATAAACTATAAACTCTAATAATTATAGTACATTAATACATCATATATATGGCATACGGCAAAAGCATTGGTCTATGTGCATTACAGCATGCTTTGTTGTATATTCAAATAACAATGAAGATTCGTTCATGTATGACCTCTCTGAGTTTAAGTGCGTTTCTTCTTGAGTACATTTAGTATCGTCTTAATGTTATATTATGATGTGCCTGTCAGTGGAATCGGCTTCGAATTGAGAGCCTAGAACAATCCACTTGTCTAAGCCAGTATCGAACAGCGCTAGCTGGCTGAAGAGACACGGTCCTTTCAATCTTTATTGGCACTATAGACGATTGATTTGTTGGCAGTTTCGGTCAGTAAAGGATTAGACGTGTGGAGACTGCTACAGACGAAGTGTGTTAGGCTGGAGATGGCAAGGATGCAAGCCTATGATTATCACAGCTTGGCAATGGCAGAAATATCATCTCCAAAAGCTCCTCCCCTCTTATTAGGAAGAAGGTGGCATCGCTTATTAACGCAGAAGAGCGGACTCCTTTTCTGTTCCCTACATAGCAATCATAAACAAACGGGTCGAACGAATATCTGTCATCACACAAATGTTCTTTAGCCCCTGGAAGGTCAAGGCCTTTTTCCTAAATTGCAGCTTACTTCCTAAATCTTACGCCCCCAAGCAGACAAAATAACCCGTTAGCTGACAACGATGACTGCTGCCCGACAGACAATCTTAGTCTGAATTTCCTATAAGTATTCGTTCACTGACGACAACTCCTGTCATACAACCATCTCTCATTAATTGATACAAAGGGTTTGCAAACTTGCGCAACCACTCCGAAGACAAATTAAAGTTTATATTTAATATCACAGAGGAATCCAGATTTATATAATGAGGAATTCATCAAAGCTATTTGAACTAAGCTTTCTAACCATTAATAAACAAAAGAAACTAGAAATTTAAAAACAACAACAGTTTTCTTTGTTCATTAACCTTAATTTATATTTAAATAATAATAAATATTTTAAATTAATGTATATATAAAAAAAATTAGAATAAAACCAAATCTTAGTAATTTAAGTGTCAGTTTCACATTTCTCGTAAATAAAATTTTATACCTTAATTAGCGAATATTTTTTTATTTTGTGTTTGACCTTTGGGCTTATGTTATTTAGCTGATTAAAAATGTAATTGTTGTTATCATAAAAGCTTAATGTTTCGGGCATTTTGCAAGTGGACCGATTTAAAACAATAGCCGAAAAATTGCTCTAAGGTAAATTTACATATCTACATGGCGTTAAAGCGGCTATGATTTACCTGGATGATGTGTTTGCTGACTGCATCTGTCTCAATTCACTGCACGCCATTCGAGAGTAATGAAGCCAGAAAGTATCTTTTAAAACTCTTTGGCCCGAATAACCACGTATTTAACGAACCATTTATATCTTTTTATGAGGGCGGTTTATAATCTGTAAGGTTTTTTTTGCTTGCGGTAGCTTTGTCCGTATTTTGAAACTTTTTGACAGTTTCGGTCGTGAGTCTCCGTAACGAACTCGGAAAAATGAAAGGCATATGTCTCGGGTTCGATGTCTCGTGGATCTGTGTTTTCTCTAGAATTAGAAAAACATAGATATTGAAAGGCAATATCGATTCATTAAAGATACCGTCAAGTGGTCGTATTAGCCTTGGATGAATTCTTTAAATAAAAGCCGATCCATATATTCTGACAATCGAACAACGCCACCATGTAACATTTATCTTCAAGTATTGAAACCATTGCACAATTAATCTCAAATTTAATGTTGCGATACTGTTTTATTACCCGAATCTTTTGTGTGACGTGAAACCATACCAAATATCTTCACATAGTTATTAGGATAGAAGACTTAATAACGCAATAAAATCTGTGATACATGTATCAGTCAGTCAGTCAGTCAGTATGCAACTGACTGACTGACTGACTGACTATCACATTCACTCCTTGCTGCTCACTGATTCACTTACTCGATGACTGACTGACTGCTTGATTGATTTATTGCAGGAGCACTTGCAAAAATAATCCCCCTGTACTCTTTGTAGTAGATATGGATGTCATACGATGAGTAATAGAGATAATTAATGTCAGGTAATGTCACTAATTGGATCAACTCACCTGTAAGATCAAAGGTCGGAAGGGTACATCAGATTAAATCAATCTACATGTAACTTACATGGTTTTAGTCCCTGACTGTCAATCATCTGTAACACTAGCCCAACCTTGCCCACACAATCGCGTTATGTGTTAAGACGATGGCCTGTTTGATAGGGTTTATATGCTGAAGTATAATGATTACTACCAGCAATTATACATCAAACATTCAGTAGGGATATCGGAATAAATTACTGCCAAAATAAAATCCCTAAAAGTGAACTGGGCGCTATTTCACTCACATGACGTCATGCCTGTACACTCGGGGTAGAAACATCCCCTTGACGACACTGTCAACAAAGAGTTACAACCCACACTCAGAACGGACACAACATACGGTGCAGTGAAATATTAAAAGGGTGTATATTTACACAGCTAAAGGACAAGGGAAATTTATTTCTTGGCGTGTCCGTCCTGATACATTAAATGTAAAGTTTTACTTCCTAATTTGAGTTAATGATTTCTAACACTGAACCATACACTAAACCTTAATGCAAAATAAACCTTAGCCATGACAGTAGAAATAACGTCATACATTACATTACATAATTTATCACAGAGAGTGACCAGCATAAAAGAAGACAAGTAAACTAATATTCTAATGTAGGCTAGATAGATTGATACACTAAAATGCCAATATCTGTTTCTTGCATTTAAGGATTATTTGTTACTAACAGGACTAAGTATTAAACAATTTCAGCCCTGAGTCCGCGTTATTCGACGTCTATTCTGACTTCTTATACATAACGGAATCATGTGAGCGTAATAGCCTTAAGAACGGCGTTTAACACCAGTCAAAAATGATCTAAAGAAATCAATATAATGACTCGAGACTAGACGCCGAAAATTAATGTCAATTAGCTGAAAATCGGGTTTATTGATCACGACAGAGTAGTTATATAAAAAGAACAATACTAAAATTTATTGTAAAATGTTTGATTGTATTTTAATTCGTTAATAATAATCAAATACTGGTTATATTGGCCATTATACTTCCTTAATTTCTAAAGTTAATTTGGTATTGATAAAATGATCCAGCTTTATTTAGAAGTCTTATTGCCAAGAAAGAACAGAAATTGACATTACCAAAGATTCACGTCGTGTTTCGTTTTGCTTAAAATTGCTATATTATATAACAAGCTTGGACAGCCCGTACAAGATTTTCGTCCTAACAAGATGGGCATGTCAGCACTGTTTTAAAGGAAGTGACAAACACGAGGATCTTGTGGTTAGCGGAACAGAAGGGGGATTTCGCCGTCAAAACATTGTAATCACCTTTATCAATTCAATCTCTCTTTAACGAGATAAGATTCCCAAATAATTAATTTCTTTCCTTTCATGTCATCATTAATTTTGTAAAATTTTTCTTCAAGGAGGAATTAACAAATCAGCAAGACAGCCGATCGAAGAAATATGGCCTCGGACTGGGAACTTTTTTTGTCCTGGGAGAGGCTGCCTCTGCCTAAGCGTCTTGACAAGATTTCTCCCGGCGTGTGGCATCTAGTTAGGCAGGAGGTTTATCCTTATTGACCGTTCGTAAACTACTCGATGGTCGGCTAATAACGGAGGAGGGCGGACATGGGGTTCTTACTTGTTGTAGAGAGCGATTTTCCATATCATTGTTTCACAATACTCCGGTGTGAATTAACTGAGTGGTCTTGGGCTCTGAAGGACACAACTCAATTAGATCAACTCTTTCTCGACTGGAGCTCTAATAAGCTTGCGATCAACGACGTCCATAGCCCACCTTGTCACAAGCAATCCCGACCTCATAAATATAACTCGACGATTTCATTGAGTGAAGCCAACAATTATCATATTGCGTGTATTCGAGTGCCTCGTATGCGACATCTTTTTGAAGTCGCCCATCAACACTTTTTGTAAGACAAAGCATTTTAAAACACAGAATACATCTTATCATTTCCCGTTATACGCAATATATCGCAAAGAGTTTGAGTAGAAACGAAATGGTTTATTAAAATAAATGAGTATTAGTTCTAGAGCATCAAAATGTTAAACTTTTGACAAATATTCATCAAAATAAAATACGACCTTTAGACAAAAGTTCATAATCAGACAAAAAATGTCAAATAAAATGTGAAAGATCATTTAAACTCCTCTATGCATGTGGTTGTACAATGTTTAGGCGACTGCATTAACAATCTAGACTGTTTTGTATTTGGTAACTGGGTAATTGTCGCTAGGGGACAGTCGGTGTGATAATCAACACGCTATCGCCCTGAGTATTGGCTCATTCCGGGGAAATATATCACAGATCAAGATCACCAAACCCTGCTCGCCGCTTCATATACTACAAGGTGACACCTTCAACGATCCTGGCTGGATACTTGTTTATTGGAGCAATTTGAGCGATTGGATTAGCGATAAGCCATCCACTATTATAGCTATTAGCCGCAAATATTTGTGATTAGCATATCCTCTCACAAATTCTAGGGATGATTTCGTATTTTAGCAATGTTTCCAAAAACATAATGAGTAGTTGCTTTCTGAAGGCGCCATTGTTGTCTGGATTTAACGGATCAGTCCAATCTCATCTCGCGATGTACGTATGTACCACGCGAGCAATTTAGACGGATCTTTGAGGCATCTTTAGGATATGTTTCCATCTAATTTTGGGGTTCATATATAAGTCCATGCTTAACTGGTTTAAGACTGATGTTAGACAAATACAACAGATCTGTGCTAAATGTCTATCGGGATTTTTTATCATTTCATGCTTGGCCAAATAAACATCTACAGCTAAAGCGTTTTGCAGTGAAAATGTTACCACTGGGCCTGGAAGACGTGTCTTCCATTCTGGTCATACATGCGCAATGGAGATCTTACGTTGTCAGTTTGAGATCCCCCTTGTCTGTTTGATAACTCGGCTAAATATCTGTTCTCGTATCGCGTTACCACACATGCTAAAGCTGTTTCTCTATCTACCTTATGAATATAACCTACGGCCGTTCTTGGACCAGGCGCTAGATGCAGCAATTTGAGTAATTGGACTAAGTTATATAAGAGCCTTAATTTCTCAATCGTGGAAATGACAAATGCAAACTATATGTTCTCGGTGTTGTGCCACATGCATTAATATTAATAATTAAGATTCTTCGGGATAGTCATTTATGGGGCATAACCTTGTCTTCCTAATCTGTACAATGGCACACGGAAAAATATATGTTTCTGTATTTCTTGCAAGATACATAGATACTACGACCTCTGCTTCCTGAAGGCGGCCATTTATGGATCAATTTAGACGATTAGCCCTCTCTATGGTAGAGTCGCTGATCAAAGTCTCGCACTAACCACATCAACACCAGCTTTTCGCCCTTTAATAATTCAATATTAAGGGAGAACCACATCTGAATTCATCTTGGTAGCCTTCCCGTGTAATATCTTTACTTTCGATCGACTGCACATCTTCTATTGGACCGTCATTGCACCAAACGTACTACCAGCGTGCCTGAAGGACGCATAGTATTATAGCTTTTACGCTGTAGTCTTCCTTGTTCCTGGTAATGATTTATTGGCACAGATAACATACATTTCCACACATAATCATTTTTGTGATATCCTTAACGAACGATTATAAATTATGCCTTTTAATGTTGAATAAAATATTAATATTATACTAAGGTAATATGCCACCTATTCTGTTTGATATAGTCTGATGTTGATCATTTTGAAATACTTGAGTTTTCGATAGTTGTTTTGTCCTTATGGCATGCTGAATCTTGTCAAGTATATATCTTAACAGAGAATCAGAGGGCAATTATGAAATATTTTAGACCAATTATTTAACAAAATTAACAATTCGATTCTTCACGAGTTCTATTTATATATCGTTTTAATAACTACATATAAAATATATTGCGCTTTCTCGAGGCATATCAAGTTATTCTTTAAAAATATCACCATTACAATAACATGATGTGAAGATATGGAGAAAGTGCCATGCTTATATCGTTGCTATTGGAAAGGTTTATTGATAGATCTCTTGGGGAAAAGGGTTTTACTGCCACGGCAATGAAACACATTGGTGCTTATCTAAAATCAAATCAGACTAGAATTAATGCATAGATGGACACGTTCATTCAGTACTCCGGCTAGAAACTAGTGTCATATTTAAGCCATTGAAAGGACATGGGTACGCCTATTCTCTTCGCTGTGTTTTACCATACGGTTCCTTTACTGTGAAGGGTTTAACCCGATTCGAATTGGCGGAAGATGGTTTCAATCGCCCTATTTAGATGAGGAAAGATTAAGAATGAGCATAATGGCGGACTATTAGAAGATTGTAGTGATAAATGTCCGCTGAGACTTAAACTGTCGCCATTCCTCAGACGCAATCGTTACAAAGTAATCAGAAAAAGACTGTGAAGGTTTTGTTGTTGTTGTTCTCAGTGAACAAAGCGAACGTTTCTGGAGATGAACGGCTAAGCTAGCAGAACTGATATGAGGCATAGTACCTAAGGCGATGTCCCTGTGCAAACATTGTAGGCTAATAGCTAGATGGGGGCTATAGATCAAAGGGAACAGGGATTGCCCCAGGGTGCTTCTGTCCTACTCCCAGCCGCCCCAATCTCTCCGTACCCCACTCTGAAACACCAAGAGCCATCGAACCTCCTAAACACTAGAGTTGAAACAATAGAATTCACAGCATCAACGGTCACAATAAAGTGGCGCACCGCGTCCAAAATAAATAGGGAAATATAACATTAAACACCGCCAGCACTGTTATATATGCCGTTATACATTTTGAATGAATGACGAGAGAAAAATGTGCTTGCCTCCATGTGTATACATATATAATACAACATTTCTTATCTAGTTAACACTTTAATCGACACGAAATTAGTTTTTGATAAAATAACTATCAACTATAATCTGTCAATGAAAAAGCATTAAGCATGCTGTTAAATAGAATAAGACGTTCTTCTCACAGAGCATTTAAAGACTACGCTGTCTTCAAAGCGATCGGATGAATGATTTTCGGTCAAATTTCATAGGTACTTTATTCCTTCGTGTACAGAAAGTTAATGTGTATGTTCCCAGTAATTGTCCGCTGATAAATTTAGTGTTGAAAATTCGACTGAATTTAATTATTTTCATATTTATTTGTTGATTATGAGTCATATTTTCAAATTTTTATAATTGTACTTTTTTTCTTATGAAATGGGTATATTATTGAACATAAAACATGTTGTTTTTTTGTGAATCGACATATATCGTTTCTAGTAGAAATTGCTCGGTTACAATGTTAAGTATGTTATAGTTTCACTCACAAGATTTGTCGTAATTTTTTGGCGATGTCTGTTATAATCTATTATTTGGTCATGTAAAGAATTGGTCACAAATTCAAGATTAATATGATTTATGACCCAAAGTTTAGTATTATATCCATATGCTTAATCTATTGGTATATTGTGGACGAAGTTATTTATGGTCTATATACTTTGGTATTGTATATTGAATGTGCAAGTACTTCTGAAGGAAGTCTTTTATGGTCAACACATTGGTTAATATATTCCTCTACTAAATTTGGCAGTAAGTTAAAACGCATCAATTAGGTCATCCTAGTCTAGACTACATCGTCAACATATATACACAGTCAAAGTGGTGCAGCCAAATTTATTCATTAAGTACGAGAGACATGATCTATCAACTGTCGATTAACGCAAAATGGGGATAAAGCCGAGGTATATACAATAATACAAATGTAGTGGTAACGGCGCGTATCCATCTCTATACCAGTGTTTTCTGTATATATAGAGAAGCTATTGTGGATTCACTGCATGGTGTATTAATGTTTAACTCCCTGTTCAAGGTTATTACACTTATATGAGGGCAATAAACATTACCTGTCCTTGTCACATCAAAACAACCATAAAATGTGAAGTTTTTGGCTCCGTTGGAACTATAATATTACTCTAGTTTCCGATGTAAATATAGCATGAATAACGTTGCTCAGCTGGAACTATAATATTTCTCTAACGCTATTTAAATATAGCTTGAATAACGTCGCTCTGTTGGTACTATAATATTCCTTTAGTAAATATGTAAATACAGCCAGACTAATTTTGCTCTATTGGAACGTTAATATTCCTCTAGTGCTATTTAACTATAGCATAAATAACGTTGCTCTAATTGAACTATTATATTCCTCTAGCGCCATTTAAATATAGCATGACGAAATTCGCTCTGTTGGAACTATAATATTCCTCTAGTGCTATTTCACGACAGCATGACTAACGTTTCTCTGTTGGTACTATGATATTCCTCTAGTGCTATGTTATGATAGCATGGCTGTTTTTGAAAACGCCTATCCTTAACAGGTTACCAGCTAGATGGCCCATCTACCACTGGACTATAAACAGGCTGGATGTAATAAGGGTTGTCATTCTGGTATTTGCTAGTTGATGGTTGATTGTATAAGTCAGCACAGTCTGTCAAATAGTATGTGTGTCTTTCATACATCATACTTTAAGAATCCCATTTGATGTGAAAATGCTGTCGTATACAGTATAAATATATAGTGTAATATGTAGCCTTTTTTCTTGCACCAAAATCATGTTGAAGCAATGTATTTTCTGACAAATTCGAATCTTTTGCAACCACTAGCATGCACTCTCGAAAGACCTAAACAACAATGACGTTTAATATATTGTCCCTTTTATACATAAAACGTTTGGCAACTAACAAAACAACAAGTTGACAGTAATACCCATATAGGCAAAAAGCTGTACAAAAACATTCAATTTACACATTTTCACGTATTTCGCATGTCACATTATAATCAGAAATAAATAAATATTGTCGTTTGTAAACAAAACTTTATCCACAGAACATGGGTCAAACATCACTTGTTTCTCATAAGACTTAAAACTTAAAACAGTAATCCCACACATTGAAAGAAATTGACAGTTTTTCCATGGTCACTGCTGAACTGGTCTTCTATATATATACAAATAAACCCGACGCGACAATATATTTCATCACTTCCTAGCTATGCTTTAAACTGATAAAACTTATTTCTTGATAAAAATAATTTATATTGATTCTCTTTATTTTCACTTAACGACTACACTACTTGACTTTGATGCCGTTCAGCATTTGAAGTGATCGCCATAAATGAGAAGAAATAACATTCGATGGCATGCATAATTGTATCCTTATTAACATATTAAATTCAACTGCAAATAGCCTTAAATTATGATAATTTTCAGTTGTTAACTTAAATATCCTGACATATCCCAAGTGAATTTGTATTATGCTTGTTTAAAAAAAAAATCAAATAATTATATATTTAGATTCTGATCTGGAGTAGGTATAAAGGTGAAGTTATAAATGACGGAATTGCGTACGCTATTGTAAAACACTTTGCATGCTTTCAAATAATTGCATGCAGAGAAAACTGTTTATATTCACAAAACATGTGAATTTTCACAATTGTACAATGAAGTTATATCATGTCAGGGCGTCTTATACATTTGACATTAATAATGTTCTAAAAAACATGGGAAAATACGATATTTTTTAATTCATTTAAATGTATGTGGTAGTAACAGATGGTGTATAAATATAGGCCTATAGCAATGGTCATGTTTGCATGTTAAGTAATATATAAAAGTACGGTTCCTATACACAATAAAGATCTGACGTATAATAGGGCATATACTGTGATAACTGCTTTCATTCAGTCTTCTTTCATGTTTTTATCAATATTTTTACACTTGTTTTACTTTTCATTTTTAGCTCAATAAAAATACATGCAATAGCGAAATTAAAAATATTGCACGCAAGTGTTTGAATCGACCTATATATACAATTATTGACAACAACTAGCAAACTATGCATGCATCTACATGAAACAAACATATAATACAAGTTATACTACTATCTAGTATATTCGATATTATTTATTTATTTATTAATTTACTTATTTGTTAATAAATAAATAATATATTTACATAGGTTATCAAAAAAGGGCATACACCAGGAGAATACTGAACAATATTCTTATGTGTATATATGACAGTTATTAACATATCCGAATATTGCTTTGTCTTGATATAATTGGTTCAGTGCTATATAGACATCTACCCCCATGTTGATCGACTATAACACTACACTTAACTGAAATGAAAGCGCATGGCATAATGCTTACAATTGTATTATTTTATATTTCCAATCACTAGTCCTGTATTACATATATATAACAGTTTGGTTTTTTTATCAATTAAAAAAGCACTACTGATGGTAGATGTATAGGCTTAAAATAGCGAAAACACTGTTTTTATCATTTTTGTTTTTAAATAAATACATTGATATATATATTTTATATTGTAGGGAAAGACAGATTTGCTTTAACATA